>VWZF01002317.1:99319-198797 GCA_013396755.1 Sclerurus mexicanus | reverse complement strand
AGAAGACCAGAGGAAATGGCCTTAAGATGAAACAGGGAAGATTCAGATTAGGTATCAGAAAAATTTTTTCACTGTTAGGGTGGTCAGGCATTGGAATAGGTTGCCCAGGGAGGTGTTGAAGAGGTGTGATATGGTTTAGTGGTTTAGGGGTTACAGTGGCAGTGCTGAATGAATGATTGCACTGGATAATCTTAAAGGTCTCTTCCAACCTTGATGATTCTGTGATTAGATTTACCTTCAGTGTACATGCTAATCTGACCCATACTAAACAAGCTTTCTATTTATAATAGTAACTTTTTTTTCCTATTCTCTGTCTTAAATATTGTCTCTCTACTGAAAAAAAAAAAAAAAGGAAGGTTCTGAAGTCTTTGAACAAAAAAATACCACAGACACTATGGAGGTCTTACAGGATATTAATATAGGACTTATTTTGTCTTATTTAGGGATGTGCTTCAAACACAGATAGAAACAGTGATTAAAGGAATGTATTCATTCAGTCTACCACTGCACTGAAGAGTGTGTTAAAACAAAGCTCTGACAACTGTAATTTGATTAGAGTTAAATTAAGTCACTCTCAGGACACTCCTTAAGGCAAGACACTAAAAAATTGACAAAAATATTAAAGTTGAAGATAAGGATTAAAGGCACTGCAGTTTTAAAAATCAGAATTAAAAGAGCAGAATTAAAGCACTCAGTAGAATAGTCCTTAAAGATAAGATATATATATATATATAATAAATGTAAACTAAAAAAGTAAGCAAACCTTGATTTCAGCTGTCCATTTAGGTAAGATGACTATGCAAGTCTGGACTTTTCTGAGTACATTGGAACATACACTTTTGTTCTACAGATTATCTCTTCAAGAAAGTTTCCTATCTAAACTATGTGACAACATGTGGTGGTTTGGGTTGGCTCCCTGCCAAGCCTCACCATTGGCCACACAGATTCCCCCCTCCCGAAAGAGAAGAAAAAGGTACCAAAAGAAAACTGTAGTAAATATATATATATTCACATATATTACAGTTATATACAATTAAATACTATGAATATACAGAAAAAGAATCCCAAGCAACCCCAAAAGGGAAAAGGGGGAAAGGGGAAGGGAAAAAAAAGGACTAAAATGGGTAAAAATAAAATAAAACAGATATACACACTCGAAAACTCAAGGAATAGCTCAATAAAGTAACTAACACAATAAACTCTCACTAACTTCCCTCAAGAAAACAGTTCCTTCACCTCCATGTGCCTCCAGACAGCAGCTCTCAGATAGGCCTAAGCTCATAAAGATAAGAGAGAGGTCAACACACTGAGACCTGCTGTCTTCTAAGCACCAGAAAGGAAAAAAAAGAAGAACCTCTCCTCCTCATCTTACATAAACCTGATTACATAAAGGAATGGAATACTTCCTTAGTTTTGACATTATTACCAGGGAAGGCCTAGACTAAAACCAAAAAAACTAAACCACCACATTCTCCACCCCTTACTCCATACCATTTCTTTACGTAACATCTATATCTTGTTNCCCATTGTCTGATTCAATTTGCTCTGGAGTGCTATGTCACCACAGGACTTGCTTTTTGAGACCCAAAATGGTATTCTGGGCAGTTGTGTGAGGTATCAAATAAGTCTCTAACCATCCAGTGGTTGCTTCCACCATGGTAAGCACAGAGCATTTACCTTGGCAGGTCCATGGCAATGTGATGTTATCAATCTGCCATGCCTCCCCATATTTATACTTGTCCCAATGTCCACCATACCGCAGGGGCTTCACTGTCTTTGCTTGTTTAATGGCAGCACATGTCTCACAGTCATGGATAACCTGAGATAGTGTCCATGGTTAAATCCACCCTTTGGTCTCGTGCCCATTTATAGGTGGCATGTCTGCCCTGACGACCTGAGGCATCATGGGCCCATCAAGCTAGGAACAACTCTCCCTTATACTGCCAGTCTAGGTCTACTTGTCACACCATGACTTGTGCAGCTCGATCTGCTTGTCTGTTGTTGTTATGTTCCTTGTTAGCTCGATTCTTGGGTACATGGCATCCACATGGTGGACTTTCACATTCAGTTTCTTCACTCTAGCAGCAATGTCTTGCCACAAGTCAGCACCCCAGATGGGTTTCCCTCTATGCCTCCAATTCATCTTCTTCCACCGGTCTAGCCATCCCCATAGGGTGTTAGCTATCATTCATGACTTGGTATAAAGGTGGAGCCTTCTCATTCTGCAATATCTAGGGCCAACTGGACGGCTTTGAGTTCTGCAAACTGACTTGACTCACCTTTACCTTCAGCATTTATTTAACGGAAAACATGATAAGTATTGCTTTCAATAAGCAAGGAGCAAAACTTCTCCTCCACTCTAAGACAACTGCATTATTCAAGAAGTTTCATAGTTCTCCACTACCTTGTAGTGCCAGTTTTTTATGTCATCTCTTGTGAACAGCTCTCAGGAACAGCTTTTTTTGGGATATTTTGCATACAACTAGATGAAGAAAAGTGCTAACATTAGAATTAGTATATATGTAACAAATAAATATTAGTTAAATATCATGTGTTGTTTGATAACATTTTTCTAATGCAGAAATTGACTGTGTTAGGACTAAATCTACTAAGTTGTTTTGGGTGTTTTTGTTTTTTTTTAATTATTACCTTTTGGGGGTAATGCAATTATTTCTACTACTACATGAAGTATAATAACAAAGTAACTACATTAAATACAATAACAAAGTATATTTATAACATAGTCATATCAATAGTCATAGTCTTACCAAAATGCATTTCATGTCTTAAACAGGGTCATTAGCAATAATTATTGACACAATTAAAATCAGCAGCTAAGAAATATTTTATCTATCTGATGTTGAGATTTGCTCTGGTTTGGTTTATTTTATTACTTGACTCAGGACTATCTAAGCATTTTGAAAAAAACCCGACACATTCAACAGCAGATTCTGCTTAAGAGTACTAATCTTCAAGAGGTATAGTCTTTGTATTTTACTCTTCAGTAACAAAAATGATTATAGATTTGATCCTGGCCCCATAAAGGAAACTCTTTACTGGCAACAAAGAAGCCTGTCAAGATGGAGAGTTCACTGGATGCCAGATGAAGACTAAGAACAGTATTCCTTTATTGCTGTTATACTATCTGTCTAACATGAAATAAGTGAGAATATTAAAGTTTTTTCAATTACAACCTTCTTGCAATTATAATTGGGCATATGAACAACTGGATTCTTTCCACTGCCTTCTGAAAAGTTCCAAAAGTTTGAAGTATTCACAGCAAGTAAGGTCCTTTTCAAGTGTTCCTTTATAGTCTTAAACATCTGGAACAATTTTTCTTTATTTACTTTTCCAAATAAATAAGTACTGGCTGTATGAATGGATGAAAATTAAAAAATGGGTGATATTTGATATGTTAGAAAGCAATAGACCTTTTACACACTATTCTATTGCTACTTTAATATGTTACAAATCAAACAACAACTATGTTCACAATTATGTTTAAGTGAGATACAACGAAACGCAGAACTACAGCTTACTCTCAAATCTGTGGGTTTTGCACTGGTCAAACAGAATTATATTGCCTTATTTGAAAACCAAATCAAAAATTCAAATGGTACAACAGAAACAAAACTATGAAACACACTGTTTACATAAATAATATTCTGGAGTAGAAACTTAATATAGGGTATTCAAGAAAATTGATATTTAGCCACCCTATCAGCTATGGAGCTTAATAAAAACCCATAAAACCTAATTTTAAAATAAAACTCTTAATCACAGCTCACTATTCCAGGGGTCAGATAACTAAAGTTCTCTGTCAAGAAAAATGGGAACTTCTAAAAGTTGTTAGTTATTCAACAAACTCATTGATAGACACACATATGCATCCCCAAAACTCTTTTTGATTTCTGATCTGCTAAAGCCACATGAAACACCAACACCTTTGATGGTGAAATCCTGACTTCACTGAGATCAGTGAAAATATTTCCAGTAATATTAATATCAAATCCACAGTTTTGTTTGTTTCTGAGGTTCATCTGAGACTGGAAGGCTCAGAAGAATTAAACTAGCTCAGATTTGGGGAACACAAGCAAACTTCCCAGAACAAACACTGCAGTGCCACAGGATATTCTTAATTCATATGAAATCCACAATTCCATTCCAGATGAAATTTGGCAATCAAAATGTCATTCAAAAAGGATTATAATATTTCTGAATTTGATGTCCACTTTTAAACGTAAAGACCACAATAAGGTTGACATTACACATATATTTTGCTGTAAATCCAGATCTGTATGAATTTTACTGCGGGGAAAGAAGCAGGAAATCCAGTCCATCCATTTTTCACTTCAACTTTCAACTTCAAACATATAGGTACCCTAGATTAAGTGGAAAGATGCCGTCTCCTCTCTCTTACAACTTAAAGGCAACATTTGTCTTCCAGTGTCCATGCAGTCAAACAAGCAAATGTTGCTGTTATGCTGCATATGACTGAGTATATTAATAAGACCTGGGTAAAGGTTAATCACAAAAGCATTTTCCAGTGGTCACCTCTGTAATCATGAATTCCTGTTAAGATGAAGGAACTCTAGCAATGCCTCATTCAGGCTGAAGTGCTCATTTGAAAATAGATGCTTTGAAGTAGATGCTATTTTTAAGTATTTTCCATGAGTATTTGAACTCTCAGAGTCAAATTGCTACTTTTTTGCTTTAGGAAACAAGGCAGTAAAATATGCCACAAATTAATCAATCACAATTTTAATGTTAAGAAAAAAGGGAGGGGTGAAACAATTGAACTGAGAGCACATCCAAGACTGTGTTTCCAAAGATCAGTTCTCCAAGTTTATATAGTCAATAAAACAAATTCATTCAGAAATTGCTCTTAGGGCAAATTCTCCCAAGGCAAACCTGAAAGGAGATACTTTCAAAGCGTGCCAGATTCCTTAAAATCTCGAGCTTCCACTGGGCTTGAAGCTTGAAATTGATATATATTATCAAGAATTATTGAAACTGAGTATTCTTGGACTTCTGTTCCCACCCTGATGTTAGTCCTTTTCCCAAGTAACTTACCTAAGCAGTCTGACACATATTAAACAAATAACAAATAAGTCAGAACTCAAAAGGTGTATGATATCATTTTTCAGGTTTAAGACAGCTTAGACCATTCAGTGAAATGCAGTAAAGAATCTTGCACTATCCATGTGAACATGAACAGTGCTGACAGGAACTTTTCATACCAAACATGTCAGGGGAAAACACTGATCCATCAAAGTACTGCAAGATCTTGTTCTTTTTAAGGTAATTGATTGTTCAAGAAAAAAAAACAATCGCTTATAAATTAAATATTTCATCTTGGCATTTCATGCCTTAGCAATTTCAGTACTCTTTTTCTCATATCTACTCTCTGACACCATCTTAACCTATTTTCCAACTTGGTATAAAATGCCTGAGGTCTCCCTTCCTACTACACACAGCTCAGTAGCAGCTGCCTCCACAGAAATACAGCTGCAGTCATTAAGACCTTTTAGAGCAATAAATGACGTGAATGCACAACAGAAGCCATCAGCCTGAATGATTTCCTTTCTGTAATGCTGCACATCACCAATGTGCCCACTAATTACTGGGACACCAGAGCTATAGCAGTCCTGCAGAAAATTAAAAATCACCTGTCCTTACTTTGTGTTTGGTGCAAAAAATAAGTTCAAAAGGACTGGAGAAACAGGGAAAAAAGTGGCTAAAGTCTCCCATTTGACTAACCTGGAAATATCTACGCTGTGGTTAGCCATACTTATCCATGATACCATCAGCCAAACATGATTATATAATAAACACTTTTTTGAAGCTGGATTGAGAGGCACGGCCAAAGGCAAACTTTACACACAGAGCAATGCATAGTGCCAGTGAGAGGGTAATTAGAACCACAGGATCCCAGCCCAGGACTTAAATGGAACTTGTTCTCACTATAACTCACAGACACAACACTGTGTATATACTATATAATGCAAAAATAGGGAGATACATGTGTTTATGTACCCTCAGGGGTGCCAGTGGCAGAGCTCTGAGCAGGATGGCTGTGCACTTGGATCTCCTTCCAGCCCCAGCCCCTCAGAATGGCAAGAAAAGATACCACTGAAGACCTTTGGCATTGTGTTTTCCTGAACTGCTGTAAAAGCTTACTCCCATATCAACAAAACTTGGAAAACTTATTCCTAAAAGTATAAATACCTAATTGAAACTTGTTTGCAAATAATTCTTTAATATCATTAAAAAGTACAACCAACCAGTCAAAACCACAACCACACCGAACAAAGAAACAAACAAAAAGACCTACCAAAAAATGCCAACCAACACCAGAANAATGAGGATGAGTGCTTTACAAGTCATTTTGTAATCAGTGGTAAATACAGATGTCTGATCCCCAGCAAGCCAGAAGATAAGGACAATTCTTCATATTCATACAATCTTCCTTAAGTTCAGATTTCAGGTAGTAAATAATTAGTAAATTTTGTTACTATATCTGCTTTGAAAGTTTTAGACCAACTGACAGCTGTAGCTCTTTATGTAAGTGGCATCAGCCTTGGTTATTGGAGCTTTTTCTTATATTCTGCTCATACCATTTCTCTGAAAGCATGTAATGTGTTTTATATTTTAGTTACAATACTGTTGGAAACCTTCTGTTTTCATATATATGAAGGTATGGTACCACTACTTATTTACCTTGTCTTTAATTGCTAGAATAACTAGGCATCTATACTTTTTAAAAACATTACCTAGGATTTACATTTTGAGAAATGTAACATTACGTTCTTAAAATTAGTGTTACATTATTATTACATTATTAGTGGTTAAGTATTGAAATAGCTGCAATGACATTACTTTATCCTTGTTTTAGAGACATTGGGTTCAAGTTTTCTAGACAGAACCAAGCAAGTGATTAGAATACATGAATGATATATTAAAAACATCTGAGTTGATATAACCCAATAATCAGTTTGGGACAAAAGGAACACAAATGTATAAAATAGCTTCATAGTCAACTCTGGTCAAACAAGTGTTCACAACAAACATGTATAATTTACCTCTGTTTTGGTCATTATATTACCAGCAGTAAGTCTTACTGGTTATCTTATTACAAGTTTCTTCATGTTTTCAGACCACAGAGGTGCTTAGAGCACTGAAGCATACCCAGTTTATACCTGATAACACCACTGTGTTTTTCTCTTTACTTCTTTTTGTCTTACAAAATATATTGGAGCCAAACACTTGGATAAATGTAGCTGCAAATGGGACCATACTCCTTATTTTTTGTATTTTTGGAAAGAGTATAAATACCATAATTACCATAATTATGAAGGCTTTCTGGTGTACATTCACAGCTGTAAAGTGTTTTAGCTAGATATGAGGTCTGCTTTATTAACACTCAGTAATGATCATATGATTTTAGATTTGCTATATTCCTTTTTCTAAATTGTTCTTTTGTGATGAGTAACTCCAGCCTCTTGGGGAGAATATGTTGTGATTTCAGTGTGCTAATCACTTTTTGCTAAATGCTCTTCTTGGTGTCCTGCCAAGGGAATCCTGCCAGAAGTCACTCTATAAAGTGTAACCATAAAGCCAGGTGGCAGAGACACCCAGAGAGACAAAATCTTTGAAACAGATACTATTTTACTTTATAAAGGTCCCAAAAGTGCTGGATCAGAGTATAACTTTCCATAATTTTAGATTTTTAACAAATATGTAAGGAAAGTGAGTGCTGCAATGAAAGTGATAAAAATTTGCACACACTACACACTGTAAAAAATTGCACACGCTGTTCAGCACACAATATTTGGGAATAAGTTGTACATGTTTTACAGCTCAGGATAATAACTAGTCAAAGTACTACTTAAAGGGATGGGAAAGAAATTGACAACTGCCTCTCATTTTAGTGTTATTAGGCATCCTTTTTGTAAATAATGAGAAGAAATTAGCCATTTTAATGCATTGCCAAAGATTTAGCCTGCCCTATTACTGACAAACACTGCTACAGCTGTACTTTGCCTTAAGCCAGGATGGCTGTGGAGGTTTTGGCTGGCTCCCTGCCAAACACAGATGGTAGCCACACAGACTCCCCCCTCCCAAGCGAGAAGAAAAAAAGTACCCAAAGACAATTGTAGTAAAAGTATATATATATTCACATATATTACAGTTATATACAATCAAACACTATGAATATACAGAACAAGAACAACAAACAACCCCAAAAGAGATGGGGGGGGAAAGGGAAAAGGAAAGTGGGACATAAAATGGGTAAAAACAAAGCCAAACAGATACACACATACTCATAAACTCAGGGAAAAGCTCAAATAAAGTAACTAACACAATAAATTCTCACCAAACTCCCCTCAAGAGAAGCAGTTCCTTCCTCTCCATGTGGCTGGGACACCAGTTTCTCAGACAGGCCTCAGCTCATATAGGTAAGAGCTGAACCAATGCTCTGAGACCTGATGTTCTCCAAAAACCCGAAAGGAAGAGAGAGAGAGGGGGAGGAAACTTTTCCTCTTCATCTTATATACAGCTGATTACGTGAATGAATGGTGTGGAATACTTCCTTAGTTATGACCCTGTTACCAGGGAAGACCTAGACCAAAACCCACCACAATGGCCAAACTGCAGTTCACAAACAGCTTGAAAGCTGGTTGCATGCAGCCAATGTGTGGGGCTGTGGAGTGATGCTGCAGCCAGGGATATTGGTGCCTGAGAAGCCCCTGGTGCTGGTCAGACCCTTTCACTGCTCTGCAGCCCCCCAGGAGTGGCAGCAGGAAGGGTTTGCGTGTGCAGTGCAGGAAGCACAGCCTCTACTGCGGAGCCAGATGAGGCCCCACCTGATCTCAAAGTGTTTGTAGTGCTGGGTGTTCAGGGGCTGCACAGGGGCAAAGGAAGCAGCTGGGATATGGAGGGGACAGAGAGGGTGGACAGAGCTATGGGTTATATTGATGTTCAGTGCAATGGATTGGATGTCCAGGGTGTGTACTAAATTTGCACATTAGAGGTGGAAAAGAAAGAGAAGCTTCAGAAGTTACTATTTTGACAGGATGAGCTTTGGACTTTGTGGAAGGTAATTGCCTAAATCACAATAGCAAAGGAGACTTTGATCCAAAGGACAATATACATGAAGGAGGAAATCATGAGTACACGGGTGACAGCAGAAATTCTGCTTCCAGCTTCTGAGCTCCCTTCCCACACAAAACATGCCAGCTATCCTATTGTAAGGGTACTTAAAATAGCATAGCTATAGGGCACTACAAGGGCACTGCTCACACATTAGAAGAAGAGACCAGCCCTTTCTCTGAGCACCCATACAAGTTCATGCTCTTTAGAGACGTGATGTTTTATCTTATTTCTGAGGCTTCAAAATAACTTTTGGGGAAAGTGATGTTTGTGAGAGGTGGCAAAGGGGGAGAAGAGAAGAGAATTTCCTATCTATCTGACATAAAGTTGTGGGGATAGAACAATGGTCTCAAATATATAGTAAGTAATATTTTTTGTGAGCTGTCCAAAGAAAATGCAAGTCAGCTATTCTGGCTCAACAGTAGGTTGAAATTGCAAGAACACATATGCAGCTATGAAGCAAAGTTGACTCAATCTATTTCTCACCAGCCATTGATGTTTATTTTGGTTTTATGCCTGTTAGTACAGCACAGATATCTCCTTGCATTACCTTTGTTGTTACAGTTCCCTGTGGGCATACCAGGATCTCAGACTGAAATGGCACATGCCATCAGCTAGGCAAAACCAGTAAAGGAATGGTGATGGTCATGAGAGGACCATGAGGCTGTACTACTGAGTTTGGCATTTCCAGTGGTTATACACCTTCTGAGTGAGGATTACAGCTGTTGACTTAAACCTCAAGAACAAAATTAAGAAAACTTTGTGCTCAGAACCCTTTTTTTGGATTTGGTTTTGCCAGTCTTTTTCCCCCATACCTAAAGTGTATATCAGTATGTCCATCTAGCTCGACCTGTGGGAAGAAGAACCTGAATATTTGAGAAACTGTAGATTTGAGAAAAATGGGGATGCATTAGGTCACATCGAAGTTTTTAGTGTCAGGTTCATTGCACTAGATGCCAATTCAAAAATACCTGCAGCCTTCTCAAAACTTCTCTTTAGGGAGCTATTAATGTGCATAACACTGAAAATCAGAAAATACTTCAAAGTGCTTTTAAAACAAGACTTTTGACGAGATGCTACATGCTGTAGACTTTTTTATTACAGATTCTAAACAGGACATATAGTATTACAATTGAAAGGTTTTCTGTGTTCTTCTGTCTACAATTCTTTCCAGAAATATGTGCTCTATTAAATCAATATATTTTTCTTCAAATAAGTATTTATTATATAAATGTATAATTTTTACTTATATACTTTTATGTATAATTAAGTAGATTCAAAGAATATATGTAATTATTCTTCAATCAAAGAAATGTAACCTATTTCACCTTGATTTTTAGTCCATTTAAACGAATTATGTTCCCTTCATCTGTTGTAACTGGCAGTTAGTAGGTGGTATTTGTTCATCAGGACACTGATGAAGATTCAATGGAGCCACTTTGCTTCTCTAGAGTACCTGCCATTTCATGAGCTCAATAAACATATCTTATTAAATTAAAAGATGGGAAAAGTCAGAATGAAATAAACAGAACTGGTAATTTTTCAAGCACATCATGAATTTTTATTTTTATAATTATTTTTTGCACCCCACCACTCTATGATCCTGAAGTAAAAATTAATGCCTTATTGTTCTTCAGTGTAATACACAAGCACTGAGCTGTAGTTGGTTATAGTAGGAAAACTTTTGTGATATGTTATGCCACAGCTTTAAATTCATACTTCCTTAAGCATCACTTCACAGGGACAGATAGTGCCGATGATTTCCAAGAAGTAGCCACAAAGCTTGACCTGTCAAGAGCAAGTGAATTTTTGTAACAGTGTAAAATAGAATTGCTGCAGGGAGTTCATCTGGTTGAGATGAACATCAACAACCTACCTTAAAAGAAAGCAACTGCAAGTAAGACAGTTTCTAAATGTCAGAACAGAGCCTTCGTATTTCTGAGGATAAGGCTGATGAAGAATTCACCCATGTAAAGGGGCAGAATGAAAGAGGTAAGACTATGGGATCAAGATCTTGTAAGATGGCATCAAACAGCTGTATCAGCAGAGACCACAAGGTGTCTCAAGACCTTATTCCATATAGAGCCATAGCTTTAAGGAAATCTACAGCAAATCCATGCAAACAGAAGCGACAACTATTACCTTTGGGATTTAAATGCAAACAAAAACCAACAAAACCAGACAAAAAGTAAGAAACATACCTTGACTTCCAGATGAAGTTTCCTAACTTCCAGTGCTGGTGATCTCCAGTTTAGCCAATACAGCTCTTGTCAAGTACCTACAGCAACTGATTAATGCAGTCTGATTTCTTCAAATGCACATCTGGCGTGACATTTCAGTGAATCATAATTTTAGAGAAATTTGCATGTCATTATTCAAAAATAATTTATAACAAATCCTGAATTTCTATCCAAACTAGAAATACTTTGTTTCATAAATGCTAGTTTCATAAATTGTGGTAAGTACTTCAGAATGCAACCAGGGTTGAGGAGGATACATTGTGTTCATATGTTAAAGAAAGAACACAAACTCTTTTGAAGGTTGTGTTATAACCTACACCATTTTAACTGAATAAATAAGTCTACCTGTACTATATAGTCCCATTCCTTTACACTTCAAATTGCCAGAGTCTATTTAGATTTGCTTTCTATATGGTACAGCCATATCTGCATCTAAATGTTTTATATGCTCAAGCAATAGGTTCTATTTCTCTTAGCTCCCCAAAATTATATTCAACTGCCTTAATGCAGACTGTACATTTCTTGCCGAATACTTTTGCACTGTTTGAGCTTCAAGCCAACTCAAGGCAAGCAAGCTCCCTTCAAAAGTTGCACAGCTTTGCTTGCGTAACAGTCTAGCCAGACGAGCCACCAAATGATTGCAGCCATATGTTCACTGCCAGGGCCTGACTGTAAAATCGGCTTCTCAGTTTGTATTCTGTGTGTAACAATTGTATTTTGGGCAAATTCAAGACTCTGACTGACCAGGCAAACCAACAGGCTCTTGGTTAATGCACCTGAAGCCATGTTAATAACATCTTATCTTAAAGCACTTCTAGTGTCTCTCCAGCTGATTAATAAAAAAACGTACATAAAGAAGAGTCCTAAGAAATCTGTACTATACTATGTATCTAGTACTTCTTCAAAGAATCTGTTATTTATAGAATATCTTTCATCACAAGAACTGTCATAATGGCAAAAAGCTTTTCTCCAGTGTAATTTTATTAGGGATTCCTGCCATCATATCAACATACAAAACAATCAGGATGTTGACATATAGAAATGTGAAATTCACTGTACAAAGATAAGGCTCAAGTTACAGGTATATTTTCCCCTTACACTCCATGAAATAAAACCACTTTTAATTCTTCCCAGAGTTGTGTTTATAAATGACAAATCACAAAATAGATTTCAAGTACATAACATTTTACAACATAATCCAAGCACAGACAGAAATACACAATACTGTACCTATAGATGCTCCATAATCCAAGTCTGTCATTTTCACTATTAAAATACAATACTAATACTCTTTCTGAATAAGCCCAACCTGATCCTTCGGTGTGTATGACACGGTCCTGGCATTTAAGTTATATGACTCTCATGACTTTCAGTTAAATTACATGGATAGACCAAAGAATATCAGGAAGGAAGGGGAGAATTTTAAAAGACCAGGTCTGAATGTATGCACACAGTTAGTAAATGTAGGAACACGTGCACACACACTGGCATTTAATCCTACATGAAACTTCACTGCACTGCAGATTATGTTTTCATGCAATTGAGCTATTCTCTGATACAGTTAAATCAAGCATTACAATATTCCTAATTTTGGAGTGCTGTAATTCAAGGGACAAGACTATAGGATCAAACCTTTTTGTTTTTTAAGTAGTCATCAGACTTCATAGGAGCCTATATGGAACCATGCCTTTGCAGTCCAGCAGGATAGCAGCTCTCACAGCCTTCACCACTCAAAACACCTTTTCTGACACTTTTGTTTAGAAATAATGCAAGTGAATAATTTCCTGTTAAGACCAAATGCCTAATTAGTTCACTCTCCATTTCTGTTAGGCTGAACAATTATTACATCATGGGAAAGGATCACTTAGCTGCAAGTAGCACAGGAAGAAATACACATTAAATAACTAATCAATAATGATTCTTCTGGGGAAGAATCTTTTGGCAAGAACAAAGACAAGAGAAAAAAGGCAGTTGTTTAGTTTAGTCTTTGTTGGTGGGAAAATGAACAGCAATCCAAAAGTTTTCAACTGAGAAAAGGAATTCCCAAGCCCTGTAACTGTTCTGTTGTTTCAAAACTGGAGAAGGTTAGAAGGGAAATCCACTAAGAAAAATGTCATTTTCAAACTAGATACTTGCAAAGGCTTACATGAGAAAACCAAGCAGAACAGATTCTCTGATATTGAAACTAAAGGAATTTATTCAGTAGTAATTAGATATGTGGTTATAATGTGTTAAATGCACATCTAATAAAATAGCCTCAAATATGTCTCCAATTCATAAATGTCTAAGCAGGAGAAACACGCTGAAGCCAAACTCAGAGCTCCCTAGTTTAAACATGAAACAAGTCTGCACTAAGACTGGGGAGGGGGAAGGAATAAAAACCTTCTAGCCTTAAATACAACCTCTGCAGTATATTTGAGGGCTTTCACATGTTCTCAGTATTGACAAGATTTTACTTAAGTATATTCTCTAAGCTATATTGGAATACCTTTAGATATACAAGTCCATGTTACACAAAACAGCATTAAGATCTTGTAACTGGGCTAATAATAACAAGGGTAAGTATGCTGCTATATGGAAAGGAAGCATGAAAGCTGCTATGAAAGGAAGCATATTAGTATGCACAGAAAATATGTTGTCTTACAGATTAGTAATAACGGGCATCAAGGATGAGGATGCATCTCAAACTATTTAAGCCTTTAACTGTGAGCCAGTAGTATATTTTTATGTCAACTGTACAGCCTAAGGCTTTGCTTTTTAAAAGGAATATGAAAAATTTATTCCTTTTTCTTCTTTTCCTGTTCTCTATAATTCTCAAAAGTAAGTTGCTCACCTACTGTTTCAGTTTTGGCTGTTGGTTTTTTTTTTTTTCTCTTTTTTTTTTCCCTACTTACTATTATTTTCTTCCATGTTATGTACAGTAATCTACATTTAGACTGAAGACTCTACCTCCTTCCAAACATACTTGGACTATCTTGTAAAGACTTTCTTCAGCACTGATAAAGTGGAATACAACCTAAAAGATAAGAGGAAGGATTATTTCTCTTCTGCTCACTTCCTCAAGTTTTACAGCTGTGCTTTTCAGAAATCTTTCTGCATACTTGCTGTCCTTTCACCTCCACCAGGCAGCCCCTACTGAACTTGAGTGAACTTTCTATGTGTTTCCCAAACACAGTCCCTTTGTACAGAGCTACATTAAATTCACTCATTCTCCAGCCAATAGTTTAAAAACAAATAATTGCTAAAACACTAAAAACACCCTACATGCCCTTGTGCAGTATTCTTACCAACGTGTACATTTAAATAACATCATAAGTTGTCTTTTGCTAAAAATTTACCAAAGTATTTTAAACACATAGAAATGTAAAAAACCAAACAAACAGAAAAACAAACAAAAACCAAAAACCCAGCATAAACATTGCTTGTATAGGCATTGGTTAGAAGAGATTGTTGCACTAAGGAGTATATTCAAAAACATTTTCTTTCAGTATCATCAGTTTTAGTGTCATGGATTGAAAGGTTAAGGACAATGAAACTTACTGTGACCCTGTGTTACATAATGTAATAGATGAGCAGGAATTCTGAAATGTAATTAAAATAAAGCATCTTTTTGGTTATTGAAAGGTGACTGTATAAGCCTGTAACTAAAATAGCAATTTAAGCATGTAAAGGGAATTTAAGAACCTGAAGAGTCTGTAATGGCCTGTATATGAAGGCAGTTACCAACTGATGGGCCCAGGGGCATTATGGAAAGCTGGCCCGAACTGAAATTTTGAATATAGCCCTTAGTTGTATCATATTTATGTAAAATTTAAAAGCTGCCCAGCATATCACGCATGAAGTTTATTTTGCAAGCCACCCACTGCCTAAGGGGGCAGTAATACTCAATATGAAACTGCTGAAACTCCGGTGTCTGACGGATTTCATGGAGAAAAGAGATTTGAAGGTCCGACTCCAAGAGAACAAGGAAAAGAGGGAACACAAACAACAACAGTCCAAGGCCTACAAGGAAAAGTCTAGAGAAACTCTTCACAAAAGCATTCACCTCTATGTTGCCCATTAGAAAGTCATAGCTCCACCTAAGCGCTCTCCGAGCTTCTTTCAGTTCTTCCTCCTCTGCAATTAAAAATGCGTTTTCATCCGCTTCAAGTTCCTCAAATGAATCTGTATCATCTTTCCCATTCTCTGCTCTTGGACAGGTGTCAAAAAGCATGTCAATCTCATCATCAACAGGGGTGGGTAGCAAACTGGCACTAGGATTGTATACCAGTTCTGAGATGGTTAATGGTTCCTCTTTCATCCTCTCTTCCTGTTCAGTCTCAAAATCAACATTCTCCACAGTATCCTTAACTGAGGAGCTTGAAGTCACAGGTACTGAAATCTCATCTTCCTTTGGCAGTTGGATACCTGAAAAAAAATGAGATTAGAACAACGATCCTAAATTTCTGGTGCCAAAACTCAGCCTTCCAATAATATCTAACAGAGACTTGGAAAGAAAATTCTGCAATAATCTTGCATACTGAAACCAGACTATAAACAGTTAGCAAAAAGTGGAAAAGCTCTCTGAAGAGGGCAACATCTTTACAACAGTGCAGTACAACAGATCTGCTTAACACTGTCTGGTGCAGCTACCACTAATAACGGTGTATTGTAAAACAGAAAAGCTTACTTTCTACTGGCAATCTGACTTCTGCTATGAATGAATGCCTAATACATGTCTGAATTGGTGCTATTTGGGGTATAATAATAACAACAACTACAACCTTTATTTCTTTGAGATGAATGGATGTGATAATAGGTGACATTGAGAGTTTTTAATAGGACATGACATTAAAAAGAGACAGTAGATTATGATTCATTTTAATAGTAGAGAGGACAAACGGAAGGAAGATTAACACACGATATGAGGATTAGATATCATTGAAACAGTATGAAAATGCCTCACCTGTTAGAAAAGCTCCTTCTCATGTGTCCAATTTTTTCCAGTCATCTAGTTCTTCATACTCAACAGTCTCTTTCTCTCTCCTCTTTAAATGTTATTCTCCCCTTTTAGGAAGCAGTCTTTCTTATGCCCACTCTGTCTGAGCTCTCTCCTTTCAAAACTTACTCTCATTTTTCCAGTCTACCATAAACAGCATTAAATCTGAAAAGGAATCTGTCTGTTTACAGCTACATCAACACTGCAGTACTGCTGTTGTCAGTTGCAGCAGCAGAAGGAAGAAGAGTTGAGCACAGAACTCTCTTACAAAGTGATGTTAAGACATGTTCTGATGATAATTTCTCCTTTTAAATCTTCAAAATGGACCAGAGAGGTCTCTTCCCCTCTAAATTTTTATCTTTTCCTGCTCTCTAGATCCCACTGGCTGTGGCTCCAGGTAAGGTCTCACATTCTGGCCAAATGACCAAAAAGACCGTTTCTGCTTCCTCTCATTTCATTCCTGAGCAAGGCAGCGTGTAAAGCTAACCTAGGAAATTAAGGGTTTTTCTTCCTGGGTTAGCTATCTGATGTTTTTAATTTCTGAACTGGCTTGTCATATTTTCTCATGGACCCAGGGATTATTACCAGGGGTGGAGAGAGAGCAGGAGAGCTCCTTTCCCAGCAAATGTGCAGAGATGAAATGAAATCTTGTCTTCAATAAAGAAAATTCAGGCTTCTCCTCATTAGTTTAGTTTGACTGCCTAGCTAATAGTTCTTGCCTCAGTTATTCTGTCCTCTCCTATCACAGCCAATTTAGAAATGCATGACATTTCAGCATGAAACACATTTTGTGCTAGAACTTAATGGTATATGCTAGTCTTTACATTCACAAATACACTTGCCACAGTCATAAAGAGAAGGATACAAACAGACTGAAACTAGACACAACAGTGCATGAACGCTAAGAAGTGAGAACAGTTTTGTGGGACCTTCCTCCTAAGCATACTGTAAGAGCAGGTAATGCTGGATCATCAAACCATACTGAGTTGTTTGAAAGTGTACTTATGATACCTTAAAATACAAAGGACAAAATTCTTAAACTCTGGAGTCCAAAATTAAGAATCTACACACCTTTATGTACAAGAACACTACAATCTGATTTTCAAATGTGCTTTTCACTTAATAGGAGTAAAATTTAACTTGAAGCACATACTCAGACACTTCAAAACTGTTTAAAGAACCTACTTTTACTCTTCCAAATTTGAGAATCCTGGCCATAGGCCTCTCTATACCTGCTTAGTTGCAAGGTCAGTAAGATATCTTCACCATGGTTCTCATCATAGTGATGCCTAAAGGTTTGGTGTGTATTTTGTAGATTTTTAGAGTTTTAGAAGTATAGGTTTTCTTGCTCACATATTAAGTGGTGTTAGAAGTTACTCAAGTGATTCTCTCACACATTCTCAGGCTTTCTGAAGGTCATGATGTTTTTCAGACACACCTGCAAGATAACTTAAAACAACAGAAGAGCCCAGAAACCCTTGGAGGTGGGTCCAGGGGGCATAGCCTAGGACCCTGATGGGTGGACCACTGAGAGAATTGGAAATGATGAGTGGTTATAGATATCTATTATGCTAATTGTTAGGAAGAGTATAAAAACTGTAACCTTTCTGAGGGTGGGGTTCTTTGGGGATTTTTGGACACAGAGATCCTTGTTGAAACAACGCCCAAAGCCTCCGAACTCCCAATAAAGGTATTGTCTATCTTTCTCCATTAATGTTTTCTCTGAATGCCTAGCTTCCAGGATTTTAGGCATCAATAGAGAGGACAGCTGCAGCTACCGCAAAGAAAGGTTACCCCAATTTTTGATTCTTGAACATTCTCTTCTTCCCCAGAGTAAATTCCAGCATGTATAAAATACACAATGAACATGAACAAGAAAGATCATATTAACTTTCATTAAAACTACTACTTTCTCAAATAACTGGCAAGCTTCTGACTTCAAGATTAATCTGTTGATAGAAGGCAGGAACCTTTTCAGTTCAGTGTTTTCTGCAGGGGTTGCATCAAAATTGGAATGTGTTGCAGTTCTGAAGCAGACACCAAATTTACATCCCACTCTTTAATTTCAACTGGTAACAAGAATTTTCAACTCTTTTCTGTGTTGTTAAAACACATTAAATCAAAGTAACTGCATTTTACATCAGCACATACAAGTGCAAAAGAATTATATATAAACATGTGAAAATATACAATGGGCATTAACTGCTGCTAAAAGCTCTTTTGCTACTTAAAAAAAATGAATATATAAAACTGTTTTTTTCTGTTCCTTCGTATTCCCTATAACACCTCAACATTTCTTAAGTCAAGGATTGAGGAAAGAACAGGCTATTAGCCACGGGCAACATGATTTCACAGCAAAGTTCTAGTCCTGTTACAATATCCAGATAAGTATGTCGGGTGACTCATATTTTGATGGTTTCAAGAAGACACAACTGTAGCATCATTATGGCACATATAATTTACAATGCTTATGCAGACATAAGAATATCATACCAAAGCACCAAAATTCAAAATCACTCAACAGTACAATGAATATTCCAGTAACAAAAATTTAAGAGAGGAGCAAGTTTTTCAGGTTATTTACTTTTTGGACAGCCTTCAAGAAAGTCAGCTATCTGAAGTAATAAAAACAAGTTAAAGGAAACAAAAACTCTCAAAATTTTCCAAAAAAAAAAGAAGAATATAATAGCTAAAGCAAGTTTAAAGACAAATACCCTTTAATTATTCTACAACATTGCTGCAAATCCTTTACTCCTATTCATACATAACAACTATTTTGCTACTTCCCTTATGGGGCTATCATTTTGTATAACTTGTTGGCAAGATTTTGAAAAGTCTACTATTTCTTTAATAATAGTTAAAATTTATATTGTGTTTAGAATTAAGGGACTCTGACTTGAGTATTAAATTACATTTGAGAAGACCTTCTTCCTTCCATTCTTAATTTTATATTTTTACCAGCAATTTAAATTTCATCAATCAGAATCATTTAATATAGATTAATGGAATATCAAGTAAGTTAACTCAGTTTTATTTCTGATATTATATTCCCACAGCAAAAATGTGCTATACTTCTCTGGTAACTGGACAAATTTTACAGAGCCAGAGATCTCTCTATGTTAGCCAAAACATAGAGAGTATGTTTTGTATTTCCCTTCTACTAAATACTGGGATTGCTCCAAACCTTTAACTTGCTAGAGCAGCCAGAAACATGAACAGCTGAATAAGAAATGATATTACTATGGTCATCTGCTGTGAACATGAACGTACAAGAGGTCTGACATAAAAATTGTCAGCTGCTAGTATTTTCAAAGGGGCCAAAACAAGCAGTTGAGGATTAGCAGGACGAAAGGCAGCTCCAACTCCACCATTCTTAAGGAGCTGCAGTTGCTGGAAACACAGCACCCCAGCAAAACATACTCTCTGCTTATTAAAAAATTCAGTTCATACATTGTCTGGTGGCCAGATATCCTTCACACAACTTTACTCACCAGACATGCAAACACAATTACGTATCTGTAACAGCTTTGTATAGTGGAGAAAGGAATAAGTGTGACTATATCATTATTTTAAATAGATAAATGAAAAATTAGATACAGACCAGAAAGAACAGTGCTAGAAACACTTGATACATACATGTAGACAAATGAGGCCAGCTAGGTGGCAATTTGGACAGATCCTTCCTATCCCTTTTACTACTTCCTCTAGAAATTTTGTGTATTCCTTTGCTTATTTTCAATGTGGACAAAATTCATTTGTAGTATAGTATGAAAAAAAAAATGACCTTTTAGAGGGAAGGAGAAGGTGACTTTCTCACGTCAGCAAATGTGTGAATGTCACTAAGAAAATGTAGGACTAAAAAACAGAGTCTAGAATTGCTCTAAACTTAAGTATTTCCCTACACAGGATCTATTTCAAAGCAGGATCTGCATCACAGCCAGACCTGCTCTCAGAAATAGGAGATCATAGATTTGTACCCTACCCACATCCCGTGCCCATAGAAGACACCTGTTCCAGCTTTGCAAGGAAAATTAATCAATGACAGTTTATAGTAACACCTTTTAAGGCAGTGACTTGGCTTTCCTGCTGGCCATTACTGTTTTAGTTTTACAGGAACTTCTAGAAGGGACAAAGCAGCACTGTCTCAGTTGCCAGTTCACATCAATTGCACGCTCTGTGACTCTGCGGTGTTACAATTCGCCTCCCAACTATATTGTGTGTCATGGTGTTCAAATAATGTCACAGCTACTGCAGCCACTGGAGAGGACTGCTCTGCTTTTCACACCCCAAAAAGGGGACTCAAAGCACAGAGACAGGAGAAGAGCAGAGCATGCAGTCCAGCAGGCATTCTAGGATGCCTGTCTCCAATCTCCCTCTGGCCTGGAAGGAGTTCAACCAAGCCTTGTTGACTCCTTTCTATAACCAGGATTAAGGAGCAAAAGAACTGAAGGGATTAGCAGGCAGAGAGAACTGAGTGTCATGGGAGAAAGAATGAGAAGGCAAGATATGTCTGTCAGCAGCTGAGAGAAAGAGCAGGACCCAGTGAAGGAACTACAGCAACTCAGTAACTAACAACAGGCCAGGGAGAGCAAGGTTGAAAAGAGATGGACACAGATGTGAAAGCTTAACACCTAACGAAAAAGGGCAAGTTGGACATTTCAGCATCCCAGCTAAGCTTGGCTGAGCCCTCCTGGCCCAAGTCAGCATTGTTCTGAAGTGGTCACAATTGCAATGGGGTTCTCCCAAGGAGTTAGGCTCCATGCCATGAGTTTTGAACAAGCTAACTCCCTTCCTTAGGTGCTGATATACACATTTTATATGCTGATATACATATTTTATGCACATGTACCTCAAAAGGAATAACAGACTATAAACAGAACTACAGAATCAAGGGTTTTAAGAAACACTGTAGCCCCAATGCACATCTGTTATGATTGGTGTCATATCAAACTAACAAGATGGCTTGTATCTATTTGGAGCCAGCATTTATTCTCTGATATGTAAGAATATAAAATACAAATCGATATTAATGCTTTCTAATTTTGCTACTATTTTTGAATCAAGGAAACTAGGTGCATTCTCATATATGCTTCTATTTCCCCTGAGTTACTTCTGTTTGCTTCTGAGATGCTTTCGTTTCCCCTACTGCTACTCAGAGACAAATCACTGCAAGAAGCAGGTTCTCCTATATATATTGCACTTACTGCTTTCTGATTTTCAGATGCCAAAAGAGTGACAATATTCTTGTCTTTGCAAGGACATTCTTAGTTAATTCTTTGATTAAAAATTCATTTCTGAAACGAAGATTCAATACAAAGACATAGTTTTATATAGGTGCATGAAAACTGAAAACATACAACCTATATATGTAAAAGTATCGAAAGCAAACAGTACCACAGAAAGCATGGAAAAACAAATTTCAAAATGGCTTATGACATTAAGGAAACAGACATATTTATGGACTGAAGGGCCAATTGATCTTCAGCAAAAGGATTTCCTAAGAAAACAGCACTTTTTTTTGTTGCTGTCTGAAGCAATACTGAGTACTTTTTGTTCCTTGGGTTGCACTCCTCTTACGCGTAGCGAAAAAAAGCTGAATCAGTCTCTGCCCATGCCGTACCTTACTCCACCACCCTCAATACTATTATTCAGTTTATGAAATTATTCAGTATCTAAAAAATAAACCGAACAAAGTTACAATCTAGCAGCCTTGGTGGCAGTAAAATGCTGAGCTGTCTCCACTACTGTATTCAGCTCATATTCAAACTCTGCTACCAACCTATCTGCCAGTTTAACAACTATTTAGTTCTGTCAGAAATCATCCCAGTTTCAAAGTATTTCACCCTGCCCCAGTCCAAATAAAATACAAGGGCAAAATTCCAGTCCTTCATTTGTTATCAATTAACAAATTAACTCAAAATTTAGTATAATACAACAAATGTCAAATTTAAGCTTTATCTCATTCATTCTTCATTTGCAACTTCGTTTTTGTCAGTAATTTGTCCTTATTCTCTGTTGTTCTTGGTGCAGCACAGTCCATTCACAGTACAAGTCCTTTGCAAGACACCATTATTAACATAACAAACTAGGGGGAGGGGGCTTAAAAAAAAGGGGTTTGAGTAAAATAAATGTACATTTACCAGCCCTTCTGGCTGTGATCTTGGAGCCATGCCGCAGTAATCGAATACACACTTCCTTGTCGCAGTGGTTAACCATCCTCAAATGAATGCTTCTCTTGGTTTGGATTTTTACAAGACATTTCACCATTTTGACTATTATTTCCTCTTCTGAAAGTCTTGTAAAGGCTCTACCCATACCAGCTTTGACCTTTTATATGAGGTTCCCACTGAGTTTTGAGAGTCACTCTCAATGAATCAAATGACAAGCTTCTAATATAGCCAACAAAAATATCCTAGTAGGGAATAGAACCAGAGGTTATTTTTAAACATTTCCAAATGCCTCTTAATGTACAATACAAACTTTCAAAGCATCCATCTCAGTTAGCAGTTGTTAGTGTAACAGCTGAACCACACACAAGCATAAAAATATCCAGGACATCAAAACACAGTGCAGTGAAAAAAGAGGCCTGTATTTAGAGTCTGTTTTTCACCGAATAAATGACACTGTCCCTATTGTTTCTCTAAAAAGCTTCAATTTGGTCAGGGATGTCAGTTTCCCATCACTGCCTGGGAATTATTTTGGAACAAACATAGATACAAACTAAAAACCTATGCTGTGCTTACAAACCTTAGTCAGAAGGCAAACCAATGAGATGAAAATGTTTTTGTATCAAGCCTAGAATTAAACCTGACCTGCCTGTGTATAAACAAGAAGAGAAAATTCCTAAGTCTGGGAAAAATATCTCTCTTCACATATGTGCTCCAGTTCTCACTTGTGGACAACTATTGAACATACTCATATACACCAGAAAGAAGCATTACTTTAGAAGGCTGGGCATTACCCTATTTCCATCCAGTAGAGATAGGCAGGTTCCTAAAAAAGTCATGACGCACATATGCTGGCTGCTGATAACTTGCTCCAGCTGGAAGCTGGAAGGCAACCACGTGTTCAACATTAGTGTCCCAATGGGAAAGCAGCTCTTTTGGGCACACTGAAACCACAGAGAGAAGACAAAGGAGTGTTCTGGCAGGAAAGTAGACTCTGACTTCCCAGAATACTCATTTGTAATGTTTACAACATGTTGTGCTATCTATCTGAGTCTTCATTACCTGATATCCTTATTCCCTCTGTACCAAAAAATCAATGACATGCATGCAAATATGTGGAAAAAAATGGGGTAAAGAAAGGAGTTCTGCAAATATATATATTTTACACCAAGTAATTTCTCCCATGGAAGACATCTTCTTCAATGGAGCTTCTAGAAAGCATTTTTATGGTGGCTCCTTTCTTCACGCAGCCCATATAGTACAAATGCACAGCAGTGGTCCTTTTTAATCCTGCAGAGCAAACATTGCTCTCTTCCCTTCCTTCCCTGCATACACTTTCTTGCGGGTGTGAGCAAAGATCAAGTGCCCCTTCGCTATGTCTACTTTGTCACCACTTCAAATGTAAGATTCTGCTTTTCTCATCTTTATTCTCATAACTGTTGTAGCAAACAACATAGGATCATTAAAACCTCACTAAAAAGGGTTGTCTTCACTGCCTACATTGCTACAAAAACAGGAAAGGATCAATGCTTACACAAGTCTAACCACCAATGTATTCACTACACATAGGAAAGCCTAAACAAGGACACAGTGTCACCCAGACAAGTCTGTGAAAGATTTACAACATCTGAAACATTTCCAAATGCTTCATAATGTACATTACAAACTTCCATAGCACCCATCTCAGTTAGCAGTTGCTAAAATAACAGCCGAACCACACAGAAGCATAAAAACATCCAAGGCATCAAAAATCAGTGCAGTGAAAAAAAAAAAAAAGGCCAGTAGGTGCTTCTGCATATCTGTTGATGTTGATGAATAAATATGTATCATTTCTGTTTCATGTGACCATGCTTGTGCAAAAGAGAACTGACTGTGTGATTAAAAGTTGCCCCTCATAAACCATGTAAACATAACTAAGGGAGACTTATGTTTAAATCTTACAACTGAATCAGCAACTCCCTGTCTCTACTAACTCCCCACAAGAGAGTACCTACAAAAAAGAAAAAAATACTTGTACCTACAAAAGCTCCATGTGCCTCTCCTCTATAGTCAAAGCTTACACAGCCGAGAATTCACATACACAGACAACTAGACTGATGGTAGCAAGTGTGTGCTCATTCTCATCCATAGAGTCATCAAGGTTGGAAAAGATGCCTAAGATCATCAAGTCCAAACCTTAAGCCAACATTGCCATGTCAACCAAACCATGTCCCAAAATGGCACATCCACATGACTTTTGAACACTTCCAGGGCTGTTGATTCAACCATGTCCCTGGACAGTCCATTCAAATGCCTGACTACCTTTCGGGGAAAGAAATTTTTCTTATATCCAAACTAAACCTCACCAGGTGCAACGTGAAGTCACTTCATCTTGGTCTATCATTTGTTACCTAGGAGAAGAGACAACCCCACCTGGCTACAACCTCCTTTCAGGTAGTTGTAGAGAGTGATAAGCTCCCCTCAAGCTCATTTTCTCCCAGCTCCTTCAGCCACTCCTTACAGGACTTGTGCTCCAGACCCTTCACCAGCTCTGTTGCCCTTCCCCGGACGCACTCCAGCACCTCAATGTCCTTCTTGCAGTGAGAGACCTACAACTAAACACAGGCCTCACTAGGGCCAAGTACACAGGGTCCTTTCCATGGCCCTTTCTCCATGTGTAGGTGAACACATTATGTTTCTTTTAGTACTGCCATGGGGATTCTGTGGCTGCCTTCTCTTACCACCTGATTTTGGTGAGATAGATTACTGCCTGTCCTGATCACTCGGTAATTGTTTTGCAGGTGGTGGTTCATTGTCTCTGGATTTTCTAGCACCAGATGGTATCAGGGCTTCACATATTTAAGTAGACTCTCTTTAAAAAAAAAAAAGGCAAACCCATACTTTTTGAGTCACAGGATATTAATGGGGGCTTGACAAAGTGAGGAAAACTTCTTTTAAGTCATTTGATACTTCTGTGGTCAGATTTCATGGCTGAATTATTTGGCTAATAACACTGACTTTTACCTATGGAACAAAAAAAGTGAAAGCTTGCATCAGTAAGTCCAGACATGCAGAGAGATACCAAGGCTGTTTCATATGTATAGCAGACTAAAAGCAGTCTCCCAGTGCAGTTGTGTCAGTCTCAAGGCTAGATACCTCCTCCCTCCCCACCTCCTGCTCAGACCCTTACCCTCATACAGGACCTTGCCTGACCGTCCCTGATGAGCCACTCAAACTTTAAGTTATGCAGTAGTAATATATTGTAAAGTCAGGGTGTTGTTGTTTGGGTTTGGGTTTTTTTGTTTTGTTGGGGTATTTGTTTGGTTCTGATGTTGTTTTGAATTTGCTTTACTTTTTTTTTTAAACTCTTTCTCCCCGTTCATGCTGAGGTGATTAGTGCTGTTGTAAGAGAGAAGATGGGACTCCATAGCAGAGGATTGAGTACGTGTCAGGGAGAGAGGCAGCATCAGTGTCAGAGACCTGTGAGATCTGCTCAAGCTGCAATTTGATAATATAGCCAAGTTTGCTACAGGAAAAGACTGTAAAAGGCTAAATACTGTTAACTTAGCAGCTGGTGGTACTTAACTATATATAAAATATTCTACAGGAAACCCACCAGCAAATATTTCTATTAATTCTTAGTAACAACAACCTGTCTGACTAAAAGGAAGTAAGATTTTCAACTTATGTAATACAAACACTTAAAGCAAGCACTTTTTGTTGAGCATATAGCATATAGCTCAGTTTCCAAAAATGGATTTCATTGCTTGGAGTTGTTAGTGGAGTACAGCAGTCTTACAAGCAGCAAGCTGTTGTTACTCTGCAGTGGTGGCAACTGCATAGCAGGAACACAGTGGTAGTACTTGGCTACAAGAAAGTGAATTCTCAGATATAAATATTTCACAGCAGAGGTAAACAAGTAATTGTTAAAATTAACAGCTGCTACTGCTGATTATAATAAGCTGTGCACAGACAATCTGATTCACCCTGTTCTTAGTATAATCAATGTCAAAACTGAAGAATGAACAAATCATTTTCATATGACTCCTATAAAATGAAATTAGGATATACTCCCACGAAAATTAAGATACTCGCTCAGCTGTTTTCTGTTTTCCATTAAATGCCCACAACAAAGCAACAGCGAAGGTCACACCTCTCAACTTCTGAAACAACAAGCTCACTACATCACAAGTAAGAAACACTGTCAGGTTTTGTTTGGTTGGCTTCCTTTTTTATTAGGAAAAAGGCAATTATCCTCCTTTAAGCTGGCTAATATGTTCACACCATTCTTTGTAATGACTGGATCTCAAAAACAAAGAAGTTGAAAGAGATTTTTAAAATAGCAATAAATAAATAAATACATAGAAAACCTTATTTTACAGAATGCACTCAAACTAATCTTCCAATAACATCCATTTTTGTTAATGGGATTCAATTAGCAGAACATCTTTCCTAGCTGACCTTCAAAGAACATCCTTTTTTTGTCTATGAAATTAAATTAGCAGAGTTTTTCATAACATAAAAACAGAAAGAGATATAAAAGTTAAGGGAAGCAAGGAAAACAACATACCTAGCAGTAAACTGCTAGTTTTTACTTCTAACTGCAGTCACTACTGAGTAAAATGGTGCTATGCTGAGATTATTTCCTAAAATCCTTTCACCTGAGAATCTGAAAGAAGCTTTTTGAAACAGAAAGCATTACAGCAGTAACTTCTCTCACAGTGAGTTTCACATTAGGCTTGTGCAGTTTCCTGAGATAGTAATCGTTTCTGAGTATGACAGGCAGAGGCTTAATGGTGTACTCCTAAAGGAAATGACTAGATTTTTTTCCATAACCCTGAGTCAGTAACACACCTTTTTCAATATGTTTTATAATAAATCCTGGCAGCAATTGGGTGACTCACCTTCATCTAATGGAACCTCTTCCTCCTCACAGGGAGAAGGAAGGAGAGGCTGCAAAGGTTCCATGTTGATTATGAGTTGCTTGTTCAATGAGGGAGAGCTGCGACTCTGGGTAATGCTGGTTCTAAAAGAACAGGGGGAAACAAGGTCAGTTTACTCACAGGGAAACAACTGCAGCCCAAGAGGTCTTACCTCAGAATCATTTTGCATAAATTACACTGGGCCTCGAACTACTGTAACAAGCTCGGCACACTGAGCACTGTTTCCAGCTATGTTATGTTACACCTTCAGCAGACAGAACCCTTTAAACATCCAAATAATAAGTGACGTTTTAAGCTGGTTTACTTCCTTTACATAGCCTGACTTACTTTCATGTTAGGCAGGATCTCAGTGTATTGCTCCTCTCCACAGTGCACAGCACACATTGGCATTTGGCTTCAAGGAAGGGGAAAGTAGAGAGGATACAAATACTTTTCCTGATGTTGTTCCATTGCCTTCAGAACTGGGCACAGGATTTGTTATGGTTTGAGCACTGCAGACCGAAGACCAACTGTAACCCTTCAGTTTACAGATGCAGAATGCTCTCTCTCATTCACCCCCGGTCCCAGATGCTGTCTCTACACCATGCCTCCAAGTGCTCAGGCTGGTTTTCTTTCTTGTCTTACTTGGCACTAAGAGGCTTTCCTAATAGCAGTTGTTGAACATTCTCAGGAAAGTTTGAGGAATGCTGTTGATCTGCTTCAGTCATGGGGCTCGTTAGCCTAAGAATATATTACTGAGAATATAAAATGGCTATTTTGAATAACTCATCTAGGACTTAACATGATACAGGCCTGAAGCAAGAGTCCTGTGAAAAATCTGAGCCATTATGTTATAAAATATTTACTATTGACAAAAGCAAAGATGAAATGGAAGAGGATTCTACTTGACTTCAAGTGGTATATAGCTACAGTGCTAATTTTCACAAAATGCATTTCAAATTTGCACAAAGACTCAACTTGCAATTCCACATAAACAAACTGAACAAAGCACTTATTGCAAGTCAAAAGATGAAACTGTGTACTGCTGGTAGTTTAAGTAAACTTGGGACACAGATGTCCACCTCTAAGCTACATTAAATGTCCTTAAATACTCTGTGGGAACAAACAAGGCTTCCTGCTCAACTGCCATGATTTCTTTCTCCCTAACATATGTCCAAAGATACATCCTCACTTGCATTCTGTGAACAGTCTTTAAAGAAGGCAAAACACCAAAAAGGAAAAGAATAAAGAGAAAAGGTGGATACCAGAACTTTTGTGTAACCCAGAACAAATTTTCACTATCCAAAGAAGTTTTTCACTCAGATTATTGTCATTACAGTCACCTCAACCCAACATCCATAAGCTTGTTATGCAACCCCTGGATTTTTGTGCATGTTGTAAAGGGCTCTAAAGTAACTACCAAAATAGGACTTGTGCCTCGAAGCACACATAACGCTTCAACTCCATACTTATTTACAAAGATGCCTCCTTCAGGCATGCCCTGGAAGAAAAATATTAAATCATTCAGTGCGTATTTGTCAGCAGAACTTGCCACTGCGTTAATCCTGCATGACTACACACTCCAACAGATTTTCAGTCTGTAGTGCCTTAAGTGTAATATACAAACACAAAGATACAGAACAGTACCCTCCTCTCAACTGCATGTTTCTTTCTCAATGCAGACATGGTACAACTGAATTGACTTGGAGGGTGGGAGCACAGGGAGAGAAAATTTCATATAAATAAATACATATTATTTACTTTCAGTCAAATAATTTTCTCTAAATGCTTTGTAGCTGAAAAGTTACCATTTCCTATCCTCAAATCCTCTTTCACAGAGTAACTTGTTTCTAAAACCTCCCTTTTTGGAGCCAAAAATTTTTTATACTTTTGCCTACTTGGGCTATTAGAAGGACCAGCTAACCCTGTGTCTGATCTCACAACTTGAACTATAAAAACATCTGAAATCATTAGACTTTTCCTTAGTCTTCCTAAGAAACTGAATTTGGATTTTCCATAATATGTTAAATGCAAGCATTTTAAGAAGGTAAATAATAAAAAAATAGACATTGCTATTTATGGGTATTAAATCCATATGATGTTGCTTTGTAATCTTCTTTTTCCTCTGTTTTTTTTTCTTTCTGTACACTTAGTTTTACACAATATGCTTAAAATAATTTTAAATACTGAAAGCAAGCAAAAGTAAAGTACAAGATAAAAAATAATATTATGTGAAAATCTTGGACAAAAGTAACCCCTCTTAAAGTAGGCAATAAGATATTTCCTTATATGAACAACTACTCTTACTCAAAATACATTTGTGTACCTAAGTATTTTATTCTGCCTCAATTATACATCTCTGTCATTATACATCTATATTCTGCCTTCTGTATTCTATTTTAACACATTCTAGACCTTCACTTACCCCATTAAAATGTAATCTGGAAAAGCATGCTCAAAAGCATCCCTGCATGGCCTTACTATCAATTACATACTAGGGCTGTACAACACATTTTAAACATTTGCTACAAGTATATTCCTATCCCTCAGTAAGGAGAATTATATCTCAAATATAGACAGAATAGTGATATTGAAGTAAAAATAAACCAAATACACACACCCCAACTCTGAAAAAAAAAATCCCAATAAGGATGTTCAGAAAGTTATCTTTTTTAAAAAAGGTTTAAGTAGTTTTCCCTGCTGGCTTCCTTCTTCTTTTCTGAAATACTTTAATCAGGTTCTTAGCAATTTTCACCATCACTACAATGAGTGATAAGGACCTGAAAGCATTAGTTTGCTTGCAAAGTCTAGCTATTTATTGCTAATAAGCCACATTTTTCTCTGGAAAAAGGTACTCTGATATTTCTTTCTCTGTACTGAATAAACTTCATGCTTTTTAGTCCGACTGCATTATGGAAAAATTATCAAGTATACTTTTAAACACATACAAAACAGAACCTTTCAAAACCAAACAAGAATGAGGAATTAAATGAGAATGTCCTTCTCTATCAGGATCATGTAATAACAGTTTATGGCATAAGACAAAAAATAATATAAGCTGCCTATCTGACTCATTGATTAAAGCCAGCTTTGAAGCAGCACAGATTAGGCTCTCTTGTGTAGGAGACAATACACTATTGTCAGAATTTTGTAACACTGGCAACACATATTTCCCAAGGCTTGCGTGCATTGTTGTGGAAGCTCTGAATGACAGTCATTATACCTGACAGTAAAGCAAAGATAATTTATCTGTAGAGAACAATAATCCTCCTCAGTCCTTAAATTTTAATATTGAATGTCAGGACATACCTGTGAACTTCAGGAGGTTCCCTCTGGATTTTCGAGCTTGCCTCCACAACCTCTTTGGCTACTTTTCCACTGTATTAAAAGATGATATAAATATTCACATAAGTACTAAGATATATGCCAAGAACTACTTATACATGAGCAACTAAGTTACATTCAAAAAAATAAAAGGGAGAAAAAAAACCCCAACAAAACCTATAAAGCGGATATATAAGGTCTCAGAATAAAATTGTGCTGACTACTTGCCTGCAAAGCTACTGAAGAAAAAGCAACCTTTTGTAGTAGAACATTAAGGGTAGGAGTGAACTGTCTCTAAGACACCCCTGTTTCACAGCTGCCCAGTTGCAAGAGGCATACAATCTCTCCACTGGTCACACATCCTTGTTATTACAGAATCTGTACCAAAAGTGGAGCTGTAAAAACTGGTAAAACGCTTTACAAAAGTGTCTGTGTGAAGGCTTCTATTTATTTGATAAGTGACACTAAAGAGGCAACAGAAAATCTTTCAAATCCTGACCTAAACAAGGTCTTCCAGCAGGAAATTCCCTCAATTTGCCATGAGTAATTACTGACATTTTATTACTTTCTGAAGTCATTTACCATAAAAAAGAAACAGCAAACACCCACCTATATCGAAATCTACTGCCTTTAAAAAATATCTTGCTGCTGGACATCGTCTTGATCTGACTCGATTTTGCATACCTTGAAGAAAAAGAGCAGAGGCTATCGGATTTTCATGGGCTCGAGAAGTAAAAATGAACAAGGCAAACTACAAGCTTTGTTATTTTGATACAATAAATTAATATTCAAAAATCTACCTTTCCAATAATTTTTTTAAGGCCTTTATACAAACCAGAACATTGAAGCACACATAAAGTAATTCAGCACAGAATGACCGAACATCAAAATAGTCATTACCTGGCCAGGAAAATGAGAAAATTAAATGCAACAGTTTCTGCACCTCTATGGATTTTTATTCCCAGAAAGAAGGAAAGACTGTGGTACACCAAAAATCCCTAGGACATGTGTTCTAACACGGTCTTGTTTGTGGGAAAATATGACTACTTTTCCTCTCCTGCTAGAACAACAAAGAAATCATAAAGAAAACTACTTCTCTGAATGTGTGAAAATTTTTGCCATTTCAAAACTACTATATCAAGCCTTTATTGAGATTATTTTAGCTTCAGCTTCATGTTTGGAGGATTGTTGTTATTTTTCTGCACTCCACTTATTATTTCCCAATCTGTTGTCCAGGTTCCTCTCCATTTAATATTATTAGCAATCATCATTTCATTAAAATAGTCCTTTTGAAAGACCACCAAAATTGAAACAGGTGAGCATAATTTTAAGCAATCATGCTAAAGAAATAACTCCACTCCCTGAAAACATTTGGAAAGTAGAAAAACAGATGAGAGAAACAGTCCTGCACACACCAAGGTCAGAGAAGCACGAGGGGGAGAAGGTGCTCCAGGTGTTGGAGTAGCGTCTACCCTGAAGCCGATGGAGAAAACCACAGGGAAGGAGGCTGTCCCATGCAGCCCATTACAGAGCAGATATCCACACTGCAGCCCATGGAGGACCCTGTATTACAGGAGGTTCACATGCTCTGAGGGAAGCTGCAGGTTGTGGAGAGCCCACATAGCAGCTGGCTCCTGGCAGGAGTTGTGGCCCATGAAGAGGAGCACATGATGCAGCAGGTTTATCCTGAAGGACTGCAAGCCCATGGGAAGGACCCATGCTTGAGCAGTTCATGAAGGAGACTGGAGCAGGGGAAAAGTGTGAGAAGGAAGGAGTAGCAGAGAGAAACTGCAACCCCCATTCCCCATCTCCCTGAGCTGCTCATGGCATGGAGGACATAGAGGAGTCAGAAATGAAGGAGTAAAGTTGAGCCTGGAAAGAAACAGGGGAGGGGTGTTTTTAGTTTTGTCTTCATTGACAATTTGAAATAGAGTGAGAAGGTAAGAAACAAATAAATTAAATTTCAAGTCAAGTCTGTTTTGCCTGTGAGAGTCAATGGTAAGCAATCTGTCTTTATCTATGAGTTTATTTTATTTTATTTTCTCCTCTTGATCTGTTGACGAGGGGGAGTGAGAGAGCAGATGGGTAGGCATCTGGCACCTAGTCAAGATCAAACTCCCTACAAGCATATATTCATGACCAAAATCCAAACAATTAATATTACAACCATTTAAAAGCAAGAACAGAGAGGTGATATTCCTATGAGTCTCCCTCTGACATCTTTACTTTGAGCACTAATTTCTCTCCTTGGGGTGGGAATTTTTTCCTCCTCCCTATTTATTTCTAGTAAAGTAAAATAAAATCAAACACCATACACTATTTTCCTACCTCTCTATTTCCAATGGAAAACAGTTCCTGATAAACTTTATATTCATCTTTATATACAGACTATATATAGACTTCATATAGTCTCAAACACAGTACACGTTAACATAGAATTAACAGTTGTGTTGTGCCAGCTCATACTTCCTGTTGAAACAAAAGAAGGACGAACTCTTCTCCAACTTAAAGCAGGTCATTAGCATCCAGGTTAGAAGACACATTCTTCCTACTTAATTATTATTTACCCTTACAGCAGCACCCTGGTGTTGCTATGTGCCAACACCGAAACAGTAATTTTTATAAAATATGCAAGAGTCTGTAAGGAGAAACTAACTAGCAAGAATAAAAGCTACAAGCCTAAAGGGAAGCATCAATAAACAGACCTAACAAAGTCAATGGAGGGCAGGAAGAATGCATAAGAGCTTTATAATGAGGAATTTGTATTGGGTTCTGCTTTAAGGAATAGGGAGGCAGAAACTCTTTTTTATCTCATCCATTTACAGGCTTTTTTATTTAACAAGATTGCTTATATCTTTCAAAATGTATCTAAAAACATGGCATTTTTTTTAAATCATAGCAGAGAATTGTTTATTTTTCAATCAGCTCTTACTAAAACCTAGATTTCAAGAGAAAGAACAATTACTGGTAGAAGAGCTCAGGGAATCAAGCATAACAGATTGCTTCCTCCATTCTCAAGATATTCAACAACAGGGCAACAATGTTCCCAGACACGAGTGTCCATGCAATGTGTGCTGGAGAAAGTATACTTATTCACCACCAAAACCCTCCTGCCTCCTTTAGATTTTAAAAAATTTCTAATAATGGCTTGAAATGAAAGAACATTCCTCATTAACTTGCATATTTTCTCTTCATATTTTGTATTCCATTCATTAAATGGAACATTTTACATTGAACAATCTTCAAATCACATGCATTTTTTTTACTTTTAGTATAGATAAAATGACTTCAGGTTTACATACTTGTAAAAAGCCTGGTTCTCCACCCCACATTTCCATAGATGCTTGCAAGCTGCTGGTGTAGAGGTATGGAATGATAGCATAGCCTTTTTCTAAGTGCAAGGAAAAGAAAGCAAATGAAAGTAGTGAAAATGTTGAATACTCAGAGATTGAAATAGCTGTACCTGACGTCATTACCATTAACTAGATATAGCGAAGACCAAATTTTCCTGTTCAAACTCTGGTTTACTCAGAGATGCACAACTCTGATATTTAAACAACCCAGGCAACTTTTTGAGAAAAATACAGGGGATGCTTGGAGGGGCCATGGAAGAGCATATATACAAGTGGCTTGTAGAATAACTGTATTCAGGTCAAAATCAAAGAAAGAAAGTCTCTATGTTCAATAATCTACATTGCAGAGTTGTTCCACTGCTTACCATCCACCTCTCCCTGCTCCCTACCATTTGATGACCTACCATTAAAATCTCCTTGCAACTACACAAACAATGCCTGATACTTCTGACATTATTTCCTTCCTTCATTTTCTTTCCTTACCTGCATTCAAATCCTTAATCTTAGACTTAATCTTTCCCTCTGACCTAGGGAAAGAACAGATTATACTATGCTGTAGGACAGAATCTCTATGATTTCAATGACAAGAGCCCAATAATAGGATTCCTAACTACCTGGGACAGACTATAGCCTATTTAGCTGACCAAGATTTGAGTACGTGATTGTGGTTATCCAAAAATACCTCACACTGATTCATGTATCAATGGTCACTTGAATTTGCAATCATATACAAACATCTTCTATACTTCAAAGTGGATGAATACAGCTTTAGCACTTTAAAATCAATTAAAATTTGGCTCCTAAGATGACCAAAACCATGAACAATCAAAACATCACAGCATGAATGTAAAGTGAGAAATGTCTCAACCCTTTGCAAATTAGATATTCTTTTGACAACAGCAATATTCACATTCACTCATATTCTACATTTTAGTTACAATATGAAGTACAATTATTGACTGTTCCGAAGTTGGTTTGGTTAAAAAATTTTGTTATGCCTCAGTAGATCTTAATCAAATACAGAAGTTCTGTGAAAATATTAAACCTAACCTCTTTCTGAGCTCCAAACACATAAAAAGTCTTCCCTTCAAATTTCAGTTTATAGACGTCACACCTAGAAAGAAAAAATATTTAAGTACAGGGAAAATAGAGAGATCTATAAGTAACAAATGCAACTGGCATGCAGGTTTCCCTGATTGCCAAAGTCAAGCAGGTTGTCAAATGACAAAGGGCCTTCACAGGAACCTTACAAACTTTATTACAAAAATATGTAATATTCTTCAGAGAACATAAACCCAGAGTATTTCTTTTACATCCCTATGTACTTTCAAAGAATTAACTTTGGCTGCCAGAAAGTGAAGAGGAAATTAAAGGTGGCAGAAACTTATGTTTACACTTTATTTATGAGACAGTTTGCAAATCCTTTTAAAATCTTAAACTGTCTATTGTAAGTAAATTGAGGAAAGATAATACTCTTTTCTCTATACTTAGTTGAGGTTTCATATCACACATCTTAGTAATTGACTACTCACTACAGAACACAACAGGAAGAAAATGTTTGACAGAGCTTATTATAGGGGCCTTGTGGGTTGCAAACCTATGTCAAAATTTAATTTAACCAAGGTTGAAGACTCAGTCTACATATGGAATAGCAGTGCACCATAAAAAGGCAATGAGATGACTCTGCTTAAATTGTAATGGAAATTTTGTCATTACCAGAGCTTAAATGGGAGAGACTAGGATTTTTTTCATAAACTTCTCTAAAGATTTTGGATGTCAGATATTTGAAACAGGCATAATTCTGGAGGCAAGAACAATGTTATCCCTGAAATTTTATAACAAGAGTTTTGCTTTAACATAAACAACAACAAAATCATTCCACCTGATAAAACATTTGCATTGAAAAGAAAATCTCAATATGAATTTGAATTTTTACAGTTTGATGTGAACTTCAGCTAACACTAGTTAAAGCTACTAGCCCTCACTTGGAGGCCTCTGAAACAAAAGAAGCAGTACATGATGTCCAGATAAATCTCACCAAATCAACCTTCCAAACTAGTGTAACACTGAGACATACTGGCTTAATGGCTTTTCCTCTATCAATATTTTATTTTGTATCTGATTCACATGTCAATGGACTATACAGATATACCTAGATCTCCAAAAGCACATTATCCTTAAAAAACCTGAAAAACTAAGTGCTGTGAAATTAATCTCCCACACTATGTTGGACAAATGCTTGGCAAGTGCTCATCTCTCCTCTGTGCACCATAGACTGATATTGCAGTTACATCATCCTTATGTCGAAAGCACAAACCACTGAAGTACTGTGGCCAGGGCTACCTGTAATCAACCTTGGGGAAATCACAGCATAAATCCAGGATTGCAAATGGATGGCATTTGACAGGCACATACCGAGAACTCCACAGGAAACTGAACTGTACAGACAGAACTACACTCACTTTACACCTCTGAGGATTTCAGGTTATTCAGCTATCGAGGAGGCTGCTGCAGATATGCAGTAAAGATCCTGGCCCTACCTACACCTCACCATGTTTTCACCTTCTGCCCATCTTGATAACACAAGATAGGCTGAAACCTCTGAGATGGAACAGCCACACATAAGTAACTGCTGTTGGCATCCATTCAGCAGCAGGTTTAAAAAGAGATTTATCAACATCTAAGCATGACCACTCACTCTGCACCACACTGCTGAAGGCATGGCCAGCTGCACTTACAACACCTGAAGGAACTCAGTTTTACCCCTCCCTCAAATGGGGCTGGCTGATCCTAACCAATGAAGTCAAATGTTTTACAAGAGCACAAAACAAAACCAAAACCAGACAAACCAAGTACAATTGCATGAGTGCCCACTTCTTGGGAAAAAAAAAAAAAAAGAGACTAAAAAAAATTCAAATGCATTCTCACCTCCTTCTCTGCTTACCAAAAAAGTTCTTTTATAGTTTTCAAATTGAGGTTAGGTAAAAGAGGGAATAGCATAGCTGAAAAATCAACTTACTTGATTTTAGCATTCATGCATTATTTTGACTAATGCACCCTGTGGAACAGTTTTCACTGGAGGACGAATGAGACCAAAGTTCTTGTTGTTATTATTGTTGTTATCTAAAACTCTTTAAAACAGAAACATGATGGGACAAGAGAAGGAATATTCACATGGTTCACCTTAAAGACAACCAATGCAGGTGAAGACAGTAGCAAGAAGAGAAGATATTTATTAAGATACGCTTACTTCATATGCTTACCATTTTAATAAATGAATTCTTTTATTCCCCTGGAAAACTACAAATCCTGCAGCTGTGAATCCTAGAAATGTAGTTGTACCAAATGAGTCCTTGAAAGAGAAAAAGAAACATAATTTTCCCTTCATCCAGTGAGTTATTTCTTACTCATAACACAAACTGTTAATTTACTCTAGACTACCTCTGTTTTGTTTTCCATTTCAAAATAAATTTTGCCTTCAAAATGCACACTTCTAAAGAAAAAGGACTACTCTTGCCAATACAGATCTCATTTATTTCTAGGCATTTAAGTAAGAAACAGCATCTTTGGCTTTGTTTCCACCTACCTGTAGCTGATGACAACAGTTACTCCTCAGCTATATTTACTAATTTTATTAAAAATACACTTCTGTGTACGTCCCATTCTTGATGTGCTGACTAACTACAAACCAGAGATTCATATCTGTTTCAACACTGATATTTTTAAGATTTCACAATACACTGTTCCTCTGCAAGATGTTGTGTTGGAAGTACTGCTAACAGACAGCATTTACTACTACAAGCTTCTGGTTTGTACAAACCAGAAGATATGGTGATACTTGCTTTCAAATTGAAAAGACCATTTAAAAAAAAAATTAACTCCACAGTAGAAGTTTTGGCTCATCATTTTTGATTATTGATTCAGTTGAGTTTTGTATCAATTGGATTTCCTGTCCATTCCCAAATTTCATACCCTCATCTTGCTAAAGATAGTCAGCTTTACTTATGTCTCTTATGTGTCTTATGTTTCATCAATAAAATGAAGGGGAACAGAAAACAGGAATGGTTCTGCAGTAGCAGTCACAGCACTGGAAAGAGACACCATTTAGAGGCAGCAAAGAACCTTGTTTTGCAGTTTGCTGCCAGAGGACAAACTTTCACTAAGCATGGATCACAAACTTCTGATTGTCCCCATACTACAAGCCCTGCCACAGGTAAAGAGGAAATTCAGAGCCAGTTTTGTCTCCTAAGTCTCTGTGATGTCCTTTGAAAATCTCCAACATAGTTTCAAACTGAAGTTTACTATGTCACTGACTTCACTGAGCTCTGAACCAACCCCTGTTTTTCACACAAGAGCACCATTCTTGACAAAGCCTAGATGAAATCTTACGCAGCTTTATGTTAGAGATGACTACTTAAGGTGGTCACCACCAGAACAGCTAACAGAACAGTACTGCTGTTCCAGTAGATGAGAGAGTATACAAGCCAAAGTAAAAGCAGCAGTTAAAACACAGAGCAAGTAATACCAAAAATAAACACTGCAGATTATGCAGATACACTCTAGTAATTAAAAATGAAGGTATAAGGGATAATCAGAACTGTTAATTAAAATCACGTTCTTATAGAAGACCACAAAATAGCAAAGTGAGAAGTGGAAAAAGGAAGTGGCTTCTCCTCTCTATACATTTGGTTTGCTGTTCGTAAGATTTTCATACTTTGATGGTGTTTGAAAAACTGGTCTGCCAAGGACTATCCATTTGTTGCACCTTCTGGACAGAATAAGGCTGAATCCTGAAAATCTTGGCAAACAAAAAGGTATTTCACTCCTGGAGTGCTTAAGAGAAACCTTCGCATTAAATGCAAAGAAACTATGAAGTATAATCAAAGCTTATGCTGTGACACTCTACTAGATTCTCCCATGATGTTCTGCTTCCTCTGGAGAGACATTTCCTTTGACTGATGCAGCAATGTCAAGCAGTCAGTGCTCTTCCAAGCCTTAAGTATCACATATAGTTCCAGGGCAGGTTCTTTTATAAATTACTCACTATTTGTGTCTGGATAAAAACCAGAGCAAAATCAACTCCACTAATGGCTTTTAACTAAATATTAGTAAAAAGAAAATTTTATTAAATGTTAGTAAAAAGACTGTTACCTTGCATGGATGAGGATCAACACCATAAGTTTCCAAAGAATATGCTTTCAGGAGCAAGTTAAATTCAGCAACAGCTGGGCTCTGACCTCTGAAATTACAAAAGACACAGTAGTTTGACAGCAAAAAGGAAATAGGAAAAAATGACTTTTTGACTGCGGAGTTTAAATGCCTAAAAACAGAGGAAAGTTCTTAACAATGTTCAAATTATTTCAATTGTGTTTTGTTTATAATAAAAAGAAAACTTTTCACATGTTTTCTTCTGCTAAATTGTACAGTGCCTGATATTTTCAGGTAAATCCTGATGTTTTTTCTCAATCCTGAGATAACAACAATTAGCAGAATTATCCAATATCCCCCAAGTATTTCTTGTCTTTTGATACACACTCACATCATCCTGAATATGATCTTTTTTCCACAAACTCTTTCTCCTCAACTCATTTAAAGGGATTGTGCAGATTAACAAACATTCCTTCCAGCAAAGGATATAAACACAGCAATCATATTACACTGTCTACTCAGATGTGTACCTAATTACAGCACTGCCTGTTACCAACATGATAGTTCAGAATCTCTGAGCATTTCCATTTATACACTCCTATTTTTAGGGTGTCTATAGTCAACAATGAATACACACTAAAGCCTGAAACATGGCATGCAAGACTTGAGTTCTAGAGTAAGTTTTATTATTTGATTTTTGCTAACTCCTGCCTTTATACTAAGCTCTAACACAAATTTACAATTTGTTTGAAAGTGAACTGTTTCAAGTATTATTTCTTTATGTATCTTCATTACTAGAGTACATGATACATAAAATGGTTTTATGACAATGCCTAAGGCCTTTAGAAAGCCAGGCCTCATAATCTCATGCAAATTATAAAAAAAAAAAAAATAAAAGAAGGCCATCAACAAACATAGCAATAGTCATACTTTATCTTACAGCCTGCATTTTGGAGCACAGCTTCACGCTCTGATCAATTTGCACATGGGAATTGACCTTTAAAACTTCACTACGTATTGGTGGCATAATAATTTCCCTGTAGAACTGCTATTCCCCAGTAGCTAGATACCAATAAGCAGTGGCATATGATACTCAGTATCTTGCACAAAGTTCAGTTTAACAATTAAGACAACATCTAGCATGCTCATTGCTATCAAATCCTCTTCTGAACCTAACAGGATGATATCCTGTTGTAATATAAGTATCAATAACCTTGCCTGTGATACAGTTTTAACTATTGCTCATTTTCACTGTTTATTATCTCCCAGTCAATCCCACGACTTCTTGGGCTTCTGTATTTCTTTTGGATCTCTCTCAATACTACATAACCTTCATTTTATTTCAGACCACATTTTTGTGGATATTTTGCATTTAAATAAAAAAGAAACAGACCCACAAACCCCACCACATGATATTAGAGAAGTGGCCTTTCTCCTTCCTTTTTTGGTCTTTTTTTCACCTCTTTCCAGTGGAGAAGAATATGTATCAAGTGGAACATCAAGAATTACAAATGTGTATTTACACAGCTAAATACTTAATGGAAAAGAAGTATGAAAGTAGCAAGTAATACAAAAATGCTTATATTTCCCAGTCAACTTGCTGGTGGCCCTACTAAAATTTTTCTCTATTTTAAATATTAGGAAATCACAATTCTAAGACCCTTAAATGACCCTTAAAAAGGCAACAAGTTTGTTTCATGTACCAGTCAACTGCACATGACAGAAGTAATTAACTAGCTAGACCTAAATTACTTAGAATACTTATGCTGCATGGTGAAAAGCCAAACAAATAGATGGTTTGATTGCTTCCTGGATATTGGGTCCTACAAAAATATAAGATTATAAAATGCATCTATTGTCCACCTACCTTTGCTGGTACAAAGGAAAGTAGTCATTCTTCTGGTTTGAATGGACCAAAAGTGACAAGTAATTTGCAACAATGTGGTTTGGGGGGCTGGTATATTCAAATGGGGGAAAAAATCTCAATTTGCTGTTACTATTAAAGAGGTGCTTTAGAAAAAAAAAAAATAGCAGGCTCTCCTCACCTATAGCCTCTGAAACTATGCTGGCTTTGTGCACATCAAGTGGAACAAAAGTGGCACTTGCAAAAAAAAAAAAAGAAGTAGGAGATGTAGGCAAATTTGATCATATCAGATTACAGGCTAATCAAATGCTTTCAGTGTAAAGCCTTAAAAGAACACCACAAAGAACAAGAGTCAAGGGCAATATCAAATGAAAAAATCTTCATTCATCTCTTATCAAGGGATTAATATTTAAGTCTTGATAATATGCTTTTCATCTGTAACCTAGTAATGAATTTTTTCTTACTAAATAAAAATATAACTGTGGTAAATGGTATCAGCAAAGACAATATTTTTTAATCAATAACTGATCTAACACTAGATATGCCTTTGATTTGCTTTGTTAAAAAGCTCTTAAGCGTTCTATATGCAACAAATACCCTTCCACAAGAATTTATAAAGTTTTCTCATTTGTGCAAGTGTTTCAACTATTGCCTCTTACAGTGGAAAAAGGAAATATTTAGGCAGTGCATCTTTGCTGTTTTGTAACTCAGTACTTTCAGGAAAGTCATGTCTCTTTGTCAGTGCATTTACTCCTCTTGACCTTATTTTTCAGTATATATTCAGCACTAAGTGGAAGATATATTACCTTTCTATAAGTTGCAGCCACTACAGCACCGGGCTGCAGCACGACCAAGATTTTGAACAGGATCGGTAAGAGAAACCATTACTGAGAAAAGTTTCTGCATACCATACAAACACTAAAAAGTGGATTACTTGTGAAATTGGAGCCCCACAGTTACTATCTACAAACGAATGATTCAACCTAGAATCCATCAATCTAAAACTTTCTAATAAAACTGAATGAAACCAATACTTCAACAGAACAGTGAAAAGTCTGCAACATACTCTGTTTCTAAATTTAGTCCTGTGAAAAGTATGCACCAGAGGATGTAAAAGCTCTGTTTATTCCTCACAGGGTCCCCAACTCTGAAGCATTTCAAAGGCAAAGAAGCTCAACAGGAAATTTTTCCAGGGTGTGTCACAGCAATGGTCTACTTGTTTTGTTCACTGCCAATACCAATTCACTCCAGAATTTTCTCACTTTCACACCTTTCCTTTGAAGTATGTATCTGTTGCATATTAAAGTCTTGAAACTTCGTGAAAGTTAAGGATGAGATGGCACAGGATTGAGTGTTAAATCCTTTCACAAAGAAGACTACATAGCAATAACAGCAAAGAAAAAACATTTTCAGTGCTATTCTCAAGTTTCCTGTTTCCTGTATGGCATTAGTGAGGTCACTTCATTTGTCTTCTCTGATTCTCTCATTGACTTATAAAATGCTGTGAATAGTAGTAAATACTACTATTAACCTACTAGTAGTAATAACAATTACTGTCCACCCATTTGCATCACCTCTATGTAAAGCAAAGGTACTTGCTGCAGAATACAATAGTAACACTTTAGCAAAGTATGTCCCATGTATGTTTAATTTCTGGGCATTTCTGGTTTGTAAGGTGTTTCAATGTAATGAATTGAAAGAATAAATAAATATGTACGTAATGATAGCCTCTAGAAACATTACATATTCACCCCTATGCAAATAAGGGAAACCAGCCATAGTACTTTCAATAACATAGGCCCAATTTCCATAACCCTCCTTGCCCTGCCCCTTCAGCTGTGGATATATTTCATGGCAGTCGCAGGAGATACCACAGCGACAATTTCAAGAAGGATGTCCATCCATTAAATATTCTCCTTGTTATATCCCAGATCTTGTACAGGACATCCCTCAGCAGGATAGGGTTGCCTAGGTTCCCTTTTAACCTAAAATAAATCCAGAACTCTGCATAAAGAACAAGTGCATGTAGCTACACTGTACATTGATCACACAACTGCTTATCATATAAATGAGGTTTTGCTGTTTTTTTCTTTAAATTGTTTTACATGTGGTTGAGACTCCAAATGCCACACAAGTATAGTGCTGGAGGTCTTGGGCAGCTTTTACTTTAAGTTTGGAAGATTCTGGCAGATTTTGGAGATGTTTTTAAACAAAGTATGTTTGCTATTGTTTCTATACATGATAATAGTGCTAAGAAAAACTATGCGGTATTGAAACAAAACTGCTATGATTATTAGTTGTAGTGGAAACAATAACACAAAAATGGTGATAATTTCAAAGAAAAGAAGTAAATGAAGACACCGGTAAACAACATTGCAGTGTAAGCTGTGACTTAGTTAATCAGAATAGCAAGGCCAGGCTGAGCATGTTGCCCAAGCAGCAGTGCATCCCCTCGAGAACTGCCTGGCCTGGCATTGAGGGAAGAAAAGCCTTTAATTGGAAAGAACCTTCTTCATCTAGCAAATAAATGAATTACTGAAATGTTGTTGAAACATGCTAAACTTAGAAAGCTGCAGAACACTTACATATCAATTTTAACTTTTACTGCAAAATTGTTATTTCTCTCAGACAGGTAGAATCCAAGTAAAATGCAAATAATCACTCCAAAACAATAATCAAACTCTTTTACTGAGTTTATTAAATGCTTATGGGTTTAATTTTACATCATGCATGCTGTAATGATATGTGCCACTTACATAACTCCTTCTACCATAACATTTCAAATTACTTGTGTGCTTTCAGAGATCAAACTGAGATGGTATCTCTGAAGTCTGTGTTCAGATATTTGTATTCCAACTTACTTTGCAAACTGATGCAGTGACACTGACAGCTTTAATCCTATTCCAAGACAGAATACATTTACAGAACAGATGGGGTTTTAATTTACCCATTATTAATTTAAAATCTATTCCCATGATACAGATAAATGTACTAAGCTTTCTGTTTTTATCATAGCAGATTAATATTTCTGGTCCAGACACACCTAGCCCATAAAGCCTTCCCAAATAAAGAAGAGGGAAGGAAGGAAGGAAGAGGGGGAAGGAATAGGTCCTTTCAGCTGATAAAGAAATCCCTACATTGTAGAATTTCACACAGACATCTAAAGACCACAGCATGCTAAGTGTGCAGAACCTGAATCCAAACTGCATCATGAGACAGCCAACAACCAGCATGGTAAAAACAACCACATTTATAGATCATGATTATGATAACTCTTTCCAGGGAAAAAGAAAAATTATCAGTGTTGCCAAAAAAAAATGTTGCCTTCCTCAATTCTAATAGATTTTCCTTTCTACTGAACACTTCTTGGAATTCTGTTAAAAGAAAAATCCCATGTATCAATGTATCTTTTCAGTTTTTCAAAGGAGGGGGAAAAAGACAACTCTTTGGTCTGTGAAGTTGCTTTCTCTAGACTACCACTACAACTGCAACTTCCATTAAATTCTTGCTCAGGTAAAGCTGTTCCTCACCATAAAGTTTCCAGAAATATTCTCTGTGCCATGCAAACACCAATCCAACAAAACAACATCTCACTATTTTCTAGTTAGTGCAACCAGAATTACAAGAATGGTTCCTTGATCTGAATTGGTTTTATGCACACTTCTGTCAGGAAAAAAATACGGTTCAGAAGAACAAAGCCTTGAGGAAAGCAGCACACAGGGAAGGGACTAGGTGACTACATTCCAAACATCTCTCTAATTCATCCAAATTACAATTGATCCAAACTATGGAATGAAAGAAAGAAAACACCGGGAAAATGTAGCAGAATAAACACAAACAGATTATTCACCCCTTAGAGCACACACAATGGCATTTTAATATCAGATTGTTAACTTAGAGAGAATTAGTTATTTTTTAAGTTATTTTTTGCAGTGACATGTGCCAGTATATGGCCTGATAGATAAATTTAAATGCCTATATTGGGAAACTGTAAGTGAGGCAGCATAGGCTATCAAGTCTGAAATGAAGAGGACAGTCAGTGCAGCCAGGGCCGTAATGTGAGTGAGGCCCTGAGCAGCTGTCACCACTGTGTGCCTGAGAACTCCCACTGCATACCACTGTCTCACTCAGCTCTCCAAGGCCCTCAGCATACTTTGTATAGCTAGGAACTATAAAGACTTTGGCTCCTCAGGCCTGGAACTCACCTATCCCTGCAGTAACCCAAGTCCTGCTCCTTTCTAGAAGTCCCACTCACCTCCATGTAAACCTCAACAGATCCTCAGCCCTCAGCAAAGCGGCTTCTGTCTTCTGTAACATGAGTTGTAAGTTTTGAAGCATACTGTAGGTCCCTTCACATATATGAGGCTGTTAAATACCATTGTGATTAGGTAGCACAAGAAGCTAAATATAAAGCATAGATAAGTGTGCTGTCAGCATTAAATGCATAAAACTAGGTAGTAATGTAGTATTAATTGCAGGAAGCACTTTAATGGACTTCAAAATTCACCTGATTCTGGATTTGCTAAATGTGAATTTAATTTTAGCACTTTTTAATGTCTTCAACAGCATGCAAGAAGTTGCTTTCATCTCGACTGAAACGATATTAACACTCAAAAAATGAAGCATGTTCTATCAACTGTTGCCAAGTGTTCTAGGACAGCCTCACAGACTGCACTCTGATAGTAACAGTTGGAGTTAGGCTTGCCAGTGACTCCTCTGACAGCTCCATGTCTGCACCAGAGCCAGGTCAGTGGAGATGGGTATATTCCGTACTGCTGCTGGTACCAGACTCAGAGCACACATGGCAACTGATGGTATGCTGAAGGGAATACAGAAAGAGTCTAAGCAGCAGAGAAAAGTTAAGAGTGCTTAATTCCTCACTGAGAAGCTACCATGTAGATGATGCAGCAAGGGATAAAAATGTTATATGCCTTTCAAATCAAATTTCAACAACACTTCTCATTTAGCTTGGATCAAAGTCAAGCATTAATTCCCTATTTTCAAGAAAATACTCCCTTTGGCTTAAAATTTTAAATTGCTTTTGAGATAGTTATTAAATTGCTGTTGAGATAGATTATAGCAGTGATTTCACAGACTTAGGGGAAATCTTTTCTTTTTCCAAAAGATACTCTTTCATATATGACTTTTGCAAAAGCTGGAGCGTTTTATACACAAAGTGAAGACAACAGACAATTCAGTAGCCCTCAGATATCTTGAGGCTGTATCCACACTGGCCATCCCTGGGAATAATAAATAACTTGCATTTACCTATATGAGGTCAGCATGGGCAACAGGAAGCTGAACAGGTCATGTACCTCTATAATTCATTTGACAAAGTTAATGTTTGCATGGGACTGTCAGATGAATTAAAGGCTTTTTACATAACACTTCCATATAAATTACAGAGGTAATATCAGAAATAAGTAAAAATGCAGTGTTAGTTTTCAGATGGGATTGGAAAAACCCTTGATTTTCAACCACTTAGTTATTCTAAAAAAAAAATAAATAAAAAACACCCCACCAATCAAACAAAAAACACCAGTCAACAGGGAACAAACCCAAACCAAACCATTATAACTACAAATATAAATTCCCTTCATAGGGACTTACACCTGTGGGAGTAGACTTACAGTAGCAGGAATGGAAGAAGTCATGTCAGAAATGGATTTGTGAAGAAAATGAAGAAGCCAGCCAAGATGCCCTAAAAACTGAAGTTTTTAGTGTAATATAAAATGGATTCCCTGTCTTTTTTCCCTGAATCACCCTTCTTCTTCCCAAAACCCCTGGAGAGAATCCTTATGTCCCTAACTTAGTATGCAAGAATTTGTCCTTGGAAGGCTATGTGAAATCCCCCTATTGGCCCCTTAGTTAACCCTTTCCCCATTGGTTGTAAAATCCTTAAATACTCTGGTCCATGTTGAATAAACTCTCTCTCTCTGCACCCTCTCCGGTGGTCTCTGTGTGTCTCCTTCCTGGCGCATTTCAGGGACCGCATGGAGGAGGGGGGATGAGGGGGAGCGCTCCCCTCGACTGCCGTATATACCCATATTCCCTTCAGAAATCTCTGTATTTTTAGGTATTTGGCCTCTGGGAGGTTTGGCTAAAAGGTGTCTTTCTAAAAGCCATGGAATTTTATTAGGGTAGCAAATTCTCTGTTAAAGGACATAAGACTTGATATCAAATTCATAACATGGTATTTTTGTCATTTGTTTTGTTTCTGTACCTCTCCCTTTCTTAATGAGGGAAGAATAATTAATTAAAATTCACAAGACAATCACAACTCAATAAACCTGTCATGCATTTCTGTCTATTACATTTATGTTTTTGCAACTAGGTGCAGTAGAAAGTCACATAAAAGGTCAAATTTTTGCTAAAATCCAGTGATGTTCTCACAGCCACAAAGGACAGGGGCACCATGTCATACATCTGCTTTACAAAACTGATAAAAAGGCCTCTAAATGACAGCCAGTGAGACACTAGGTCACTGGAAGCTGTCACAGTATCCTACTGCTGCTTCTGGGACACTCCCCTCATGATATTCATGTTCCTTTCTAAAGCCAAATTATTCCATCATGCTGTAGGGCAGAAGAAAAGATGTGACCAGTGAGCAGGCATTAAGGATGCTGAGATAGGATTCATTGAAGAACTGGCCTCTTCCAAACCACACGGTTTTGCTTATATGGTAACCTGCTTCAGAAGAAAAATGTCATGATCCTTGTTTGTTTATACATGTGAAGAAAACCAAGAATCAGACTCTCTTACAGTGCTGAAGCTCAGAGGTAAGTATTCAGAAGGCAGCCGAATGGCAGCTGGAATAGAAAGGCTCTTAGTCTCATTTGTTCTCCTCACATTTTAGCTCTCAGCTAAGCTCTCAGTTAACATGTCACTTGAGAATCTTGTTAAAAAAGGGCCAGGGAAACCTCTTCCACCACTTTTAAAAATACTCACTGAGCAGCACAATATTAATTTTTATCAGAAAATTGAACTTGATGAATGCCAGGAAAGAGATGTCCTAATCAATGCCACAGAGAAACCTGTAAACTCAGTGTTTTTTCTATTAATTTTTTCCAGATAGATACGTAAATCTGACAACTCAACATTGGACCGCTCTATACATAGTTCATTATGTGACAGATATGTTTTAATAGTGTGCACTCCTAGAACAGAGATCCATGGAATTAAATATCCAGAAAAAGGTAAAATGTCTATGGGACTAGTGACTGTCTGATGTAAAAAACATAAGAGGACGGCCAATTTGGGGAAGACAGAGCTACAGTGGCAAATTGCCAAATAGTAGCTATTCAGACAGCTCTGAAACTGAAATTTTACAAATAGGTAAGGCACACCAGACACTCACATAAGCAAAACAAAACAGAAAATAAAGAAACAGTTCCTAAGAGCTGCAAAGAGCTACAAGCTACTGAGCCTAAAATTCATAACATACAAATTGTTAAAATATAGAACAGAATTCAGGAACATATTCATATAAGTGGGATATATGAGGAGAGTTCTGCTACACATTATAGTTATGCCTCAAATAGTTCCTGGTATTCTTTGCAGGAATCAGCAGATCCACAAGCAAAGGAAGTCAGGCTGATATCACCTGATTTCTGAAAGGCAATAGTTAGCAGTGTTCCTCCACATGACTGCTGAAGAAATTCTCGGGACACCCTCACAGCTGAGCAACCATTGATGGGAGGAATTCAGGAGAATCTTAGAGGGACCTGTGCAAAGCTTGTAACCTTTACTGTCATGGGATCAGATAGATTATAAAAATGAGCTAGAAAACACCTCTGGTATATGCTTAACAAAGAAATTAGCTGATTAAATTCATAATGGATGGGCAGAATTGCACACAAACCAAATAAATCACCAAAAACACTAAAGCCAAACAAACAAAACAAAACAAAAAAAAAAACCACACAAAAAAATACATCACTCCCACTCTTCCTTCTATTCTCCTAACTTTAAAGAAAGGACTAGCCTGTTCTTTAAAGACTGAATTTATCAAAGTCTTTTCAATTGCACCTTGAACTTAACTGATTAACTTGCTTAACTGATTAAAGGTCTTGTTTCATAAATGTTGAATTTATTGTTTGGAAATCTGCAGACACTGCATGGAACAATACTAAATGTAAAAAAATTTTGTTTCCTTTTTTAAAGGGTGGTTTCTATGGGTCTGTGTACAGTGTAGGCTGGATCACTAAAAATGTTAGATACAGTCATGCCATTTAAAACATTGTTTCACTGAAGGAAATACAAAGAACATATATTCCTTTCAGGTCAGAAAAAAGAGAAAACACATTATTACTGTCAGGCTTTTTGTCATGAACACTGTAGTTCACTTGAAACACATACTTGTTAGAATTCTAAAAAAAAAAAAATATTTTAATGTCTTTCTAAAGGAATTTTTCTTTTTTTTTCATATATACTGAAACATGAAAACAAAACACAGAGGTTTTCCTTGCAATCTTTCGATAAAACTGCCCTTCTACTTTATGTAATTAATTATTTCCTTTCATTTAATTTTCTGCATATCCTATTTCTCTCCCAGTTCTCTGAGGACTGTCGACTAACTGAAATGCTGAGGGCATCAAGCAAGCTACCCTCACTATTACTCTGCCTGTCATTCACTGACAACCCTGAAGAGGGTATAGTTGCACAACTCACTGCTTCTTCTCTCCTGAAACACATTTAACTTTGAAACTAAAAGACAGACTAATCTATCTTTCTCCTTTGCCCCTTTGTTATAGTATTGAAAGTTTAGGACAAAAAAAAGAACATGCAGAGAGTTCTGGACCTCACCTCCTTAGTCTTCCAAGGAACTTACTTATATACATTTCTGTGCAATTCACCACTACTTTTATAACCAACAGAGAGAATACCTTAATTACAGTTTCAACCTGATCAATATCTATCAAGAATTTTATAATTGCACTACAGACAGAAATTTCAGATCAAAAGACATGTAATTTCTAAATGAAAGATATTATTCCACTAATCAACCAACGCAACCTTCATGATGTCAGCTGCTCCCACCAACCAGACCTACATTTCAAGCAAATGAAGTCTAAATTATCAGCACTCAGCTATAATTAATAAAGGTTAACAGGAAAAGAAAACCCCCCAAGCTGAAATCACATTTTCAAGTATGGCATATAGGACAGCATATTGGCAGACCTCTTATTATAATCCACAGAACAAACCCTCCTAAGTTAACATACACTATGTGGAAACAGAAGAAGGTATTTCTTAGCTGTCTCTTTACTAAACAACATTCTAAGTTACCTGAATTCATTTTTATGCATTTCAGCTATTTTCTTCTCGAGCTTTTGTGACTGCTTGGGAAAAATCTTGAAGTCGCTGATGTAATTCTCTGGATGCTCATCAGGATCATAATCACCAAGCTCAGCTAAACACATCCAAAATACAAAACAAAACAGAGAAGTCCAATTGCAATGTTAGTTAATAAGGAAAGAAGACAGTAAATGCAGTGTAATTCACGATACTTCCATGGTCAGTAAGAATCCAGCATCTCTCAAGAAATCGTACTTTAAAGAATTGATAGTTAACTGAAACAATAAAATCCTTTTAACTGCCACTTCAATCAATGAGTTTCAAGTGAAGTTCATGCCTTGTTAACTGCTGCATTAATTAGCAATACTAAACTATTTTCTGTGGCAGAAACATGCTCTGTAATACAGATGAGTTGCCCTTTTGAGGATTTATCATTCTGGTAGTAGGCAGAACTAAAACAATGCATCCCTGATTCTCCTCTATTTCACATGATTCATCCTCACTGGTATGGACTGGCCTAACTCTGTTCTGGCAAAGAAACGCAGACCATAATGTCATGTAAGGTACCCATAGAATTTGATTCATCTTCTAAAAAGTAAGCAACGTATCCAAACATGGCATTTGGTGTTTTAATTTTCTAAATGAGATTCTTTTAATAAGGTCTAGATTCAGTTTTGGTTTGGATACTGTATCTTTTAATGCTTTAAGAGCTTCACTCACATTAAGGCAGAATAATGGGAACTTCCACACATTTGATGCCCCTAATCAGATACACAGCTGATTATTTATCTCTATACAATTCAAGACATATGCCTGAATTTGGTCCTAAGGAAACGATGCAGAGAGAGAGGAAGAATAAAAATTAAAATAGTAAAAACAAAGTAAAATTTCTTTCTCCTTGAACTAAATCTTTTATTTTTGACAGAGATCACACAGGTCTTCTTTACCATAAGAAAGGGCACTGAACGACACTTTCTCCTGCTTAGTTCAAATGGAAAAGGCTATATTTACATTTAGGATTCAGAACAAAATTTTGCTTTGTTGATAAGTGGAGTCAAATATTGATATTATACTCTTCACTTAAATGTTATGATTATTTAATGGGTTTAATCTTATTTGAAGTTCCAGTTTGGCTTTCATTGGCGAAGTGGCTGAATTATTTACATTTTACAGTGAATGTCAATGAAGGGAAAGAGTATGACTCAAAAAAAAAGACAACACAACAACAACAAAAGTTACTGCTAGCTATATTCACACAACGGTTTTGCATTGTTATTTTTACTGAATACATATACAAGTGAAGTATTTAAAAAAGGCTGTTGTTTGTACTTACCTTGGACAATACAGGCACCCAAGTAGGCAGCATCAGAAAAGGAACACAACAAACGGCCATGGAAAATGTCCCTTTTTATTTGTAGATATAAGAGGTATCTGAAATATAGTTAAAAAATTAGGAGACAGTGTGGCATCTTTTGGAACAGATTTAACGTATCAGTGTGAAACCAGCTGTGCAACTATTCTGGACCTCCCTCTTGCTATTTTAAATGGCAGGAAAAAGAGACAAAGCACAACCACAAGGGAAAAATCAGATGTAATTAGATTTTTTTCAATAACAATGAAATAATGAGAATAAAAGTAATAAAAACCGACTAAGAGATATCATGGAGAGTGCTTTAAATAAAATGTATAGCTGTTATGATGCTCATTAGCAATGTGAAAAAATTATGGTAATGTGAGCTTGTTTGAGCACCACCATTCTCATTATATGTTTATTATTATATACAGGTTTGCATGGAAATATGTCTCTTGCTGTTGACAGAATAGCACACTGGAGAAGACTTTTTTCAATTTCTTCTTTTCTTTTCTTTTTTTTTCTAATATGCAAAGAATCCCAGATGAAGTTTTGAGGCAGAAGCAACTCCTTGAGGCCTGCAGAGCAGTAGGCATGGGGGTCCTGCCTAGGAGTCACTTTCCCATTCCTCTCTTTCTATAAAGAACTGGGGAGAAGAAGAGGCTCCTTCTACCTCCTACCTCTGCCTCCTACCACAGAGCAGCTTTATTTCTAATATCAAGTGGAGTGGCACAGCTGAGAAGTCACAACTTTTTCTTCTGCTTTCTCCCCTGGAGAGCAGCCTTCCAGAGATGGACCAACTCACAGCCCAGTGACTCACTCAGCTTCTTTCTCAGATGCCTAGCTGGTTACAGCCATATCATTCAGTAGCTTTATCCCTCCAGGAAAATAAATTAATTAAACATTGCTTTAACTAGACAAAGTCAACCATCCACAGGGCATTATCAGACCCAGTGGCTTCTGCTGACCTTCCTTGATGTCATTGCTCTCCAACCTTGAGCTACATACAGGGTAGCCAATAAAAATGTGCTTTATGAGTAACACTGATGTCAGACATATTTTTTCCCAAGTTACCTGTTTCCTTGTGTACCATGGGCTCCTGCACCAAGAGCACGCCTGAAAGTATTATCTGAAGGGCAAGAGAAATTTTCCTCCTTGCCTTGGATTATTACTAAATGCAATAAATGCAATACAGTTATCATTGAAAAAAGCAATTGGCTCTCATTGTGAATTCTGCATTACAAGTTCTGCAGGAGCCTTGGACTTCAAAGCCTCTTTTTAATGTTGCAACACCTTTTTTTCCCCTGTCATCAGTGTAGAGTAACAACTCATTAATTCAATTCCACAATTTGGTACTGCTACACTACAGGTAGATCTCAGAGGGACTAACTGCATCAGGGTGAACTCAAGGCCTCAGTAATAAGCTGTAAAAATTCTTAATCTGCAATGACGGTGTACTGGAAAACACTCAGTATATTGATGCAGATACCACACATGACTTGGGCAACTGAGCAATCCCTATCCAAAAACTTTTCGCTAAGTCTTTTCAGGGTGAAAAATTGGGACGTGGTTCTCCAGAGTGACCATTAGCTTGAGGCCAAACTGTGTTCAGCTTTTAAGCAGTGCCAAAGAAAAGCCAACTATGAAATGGCATCCTAAGATTTCAGAGCATGGCTTGCTAGCCAAGCTGTGAGGTCAAGAGATCTACTTGTGTCATTTCTAAGTACATAGTTTGCTGTTGACCAGGATCTAAGATTCTCAATGTCATTATAAAATTCCTGCATCTTTAACAGTCTCAGTTATCAAGAATAAATACAGGTTTTATGCCAGTTTCTTGCTCAAGACTGTTTTCAATATGAAAATAAAATAATTTGTAAAAAAAACCCCAATACTCTCCAAAGTTAGCTTCATTACAATAAAAATATATACTCTTTAAATCTAAATTATCAATGTATGTATTTTTGTCAAATACATGAAGCTAATTAAAATGTATTATCCATTCACTCCAGCTAAATCACTGGCTGCGCAAGTTTTAGAGCATGAAAAGAAAAGAATTTAAAAACCAGAACTAAAAAACTGTAGATTTCCACTGCCACAAAATTGCTGTTGGGAAGGGCACTTTTTAATGTCTTAGTCGGCTCCATGGACAGTGGGACTGAGAGCATCGCCAACAAGTTGCAGATGTCCCCAAGCTATGTGGTGCAGTCAACAACACTGAGGGAAGGGATTCCATCCAGAAGGACCTTTCAGGTTTAGATATGGGCTTGTGTGAACCTCATGAAGGTCAACAAGGTCAAGTGTAGGATCCTGGACCTGAGTCAGGGCAGTCCCAAGCACAAATACAGGCTAGGTAGAGATGGACTAAGTAGCCCTGAGGAGAAAGACTTGGGTGTGTTGGTGAATCAAAAGCTCAACATGACCCATCAATGTGCATGTGCACCCTGGAAGGCCAGCGATACCCTAAGCTGTTTCCAAAGGACAGTAGGTTGAGGGAGTGATTCTTTCTCTCTACTCTACTGTGGTGAAACCTCGCCTAGAGTATTGCATCTAGTTCTGGGGTTTCCAGCACAAGAAAGATGTGAAGCTGTTGGAATTAGTCCAGAAAAGAGCTACCAACTTGATGAGAGCTGGAGCACCTCTCCTGTGAAGACAGGCTGAGACATCCAAAGCAAGAATGGCAGCATGAAACAAGACTAAGACATTATAGAATTCTTTCAAATGAAGAAAATACATGCTTTTTTGACTGAAAGCTGTTGTTACAAGCTTTGATTTTGGTGCTTCTGGTGTCCTTCCACCATGGCTGCTTTTTCCAAGCCCTGGAACAACTTTATGGCCTGATTTACAGTGCTAAGTACTTAAGCTTACCAGCAAGATAGTAAATGTATGCTTCAGTGCTTACACATTTACAAATGTGTATCATTGGAATAACCTCATTTCCATCTATTATCTGTCTGCAATACTGATGACTCAACTCCAGGTCAGCCAAGCCTTTCCTGCAGATGAAGGGTCAGCAATATCTATTCTTGTTTTTAAGCAGGCTTCATGACCCCCACAGACCATGATACTAACTGCTTAATAGACAATTTATTTCTCTATTTTAAGACATTCAGTGAAGCAAGAAAGCTTTCCCACAGCCAAACTTTGTGTTTGGCCACATAGCGTTTTTTTCTTGTGTTCAAGTAACTTCATTTAGTTTATTCACATAACAAATGTTTCTCCAGAGTTGTTACAGCCTTTCCAACTAATGGATATGATCACCTTCAGAGATCCAGCAATGGTTCAAAAATTGTTATCTCAGCATGGTGTCAGAGTGTGACTACTGCTTTCCCATGCTACGGTGCGTACACACAGGTAGGAGTGGCAGAGGGCAAATGAATGTGTTTCCAGTGTTCCTGGATCAGGTGCCCTTCTCCCCCAGAAGAATTTATGAGTTCTTCATGCATACTATTCTGAATACTAACTTTGCATTCTGTCTTCCACAAAAGATATCAGTACAGAAGCACTAGTTTCCTGCCAAAATCCAGGAGATTAAACTAAAGACTAACAACTACATTCTAGTATGCAATACCACAACTAAGGGGGCACATTTTCTATGCTTTACAGTGTCAGGCAGAGAAAAGGGCTGAAAATGAGCCAGCAGAGTGTCCAGGTGGACATGAAGGCCAATGGCATCATGGCCTGTGTCAAGAGTAGTGTGGCCAGTAGGATCAAAGCAAAGATTACTCAGCATTGGTGAGGCCACACCTCAAATACTTTGTCCGTTTCTGGGACACTCACTTCAAGAAGAACATAGAAGTGCAGGAGCAGGTCCAGAGAAGGGCAATGCAGCTGGTGAAGGGTCTGAAGCACAAGTCCTTTGAGGAGTGGCTGAGGGAGCTGGGGTTGTTTAACCCAGAGAAAATGAGGCTCAGGAGTGACCTTATCACTCTCACAACTACTTGAAGGGAGGGTGTAGCCAGGTGGAGGTGAATCTCTTCTCTGAGGCAACCAGTGACAGGAAAAGAAGACGTGGTCTTAAGCTGCTCCAGGGAGGTTTAGGGTGAACACCAGGAAGAATTTCTTCACAAAATGGGTGACTAGACACTGGAATGAGCTGCACAGGGAGGTGGTGGAGTCACCTTCCCTGCAGGGTGTCTAAAGGAGGACTGGATGTGGCACTTAATGCCATGTTCTAGTTGACAAGGTGGTGTTTGGTCACAGCTTGTACTCCATGGCCTCAGATGTCTATTCCAAACTAATTGATTCTGTGATTCTGTGATAGAAAAAAATAATTATATTCTCTAAAATAAATTTACTAATATTTGAGAAGCATTTTGATATCTTGTGAATTAAAGAAAAGGCATCACTCTATTAGCTACTGATAAAACACTGAGGTGACAGATCTTGGAGCCATTGCAGGCAGCCTCTGAAATCACCAACTCGTGGTGCAGCAGCAGCAGCCAAATAAAATAGCCAAGAAAATGTTGGACATCATCAGGAAAGATATTGTGAAAAAAACAGAGTGGCATTTTGCCACTATTTAAAGGCTTGGAGTAATCACATCTTAAATGCTTTATCGAGCTCCAGCATCTGCATCTTTAGTAGGACATAGCTGAGGTTAACAGAGAAGAAGAAGCAAAATGAGTGAGAGGATAGAGACTTCCTTTCAAGGAGAGATGGTGACTAAGAGGGAATTAGGATTGAGTCTTATGAAATTTTGGGGGTAGTGGGAAAGGCAAACAGAACCGCTATTCACTGAATGGTGTCGTATCAGAGCTAAAGGGAAATCCGTGAAATCAGGGAATTGCATAAGGCAGATGAAAGGAAGTATGTGACATAGCAGGTAGTGAACTAACTGTCTCAGGAGGTTGTGAAGAAAAATAGTATTACCAAGTCCAAAGAAAGAATGATTAGACAAATTCATAAGCAACACATCTAGAAAATAATACTAAAATAAACAGGTACAAAGGTAAGCAGTGAATTCCTAACATAATAATTCTAGAAAGCTTTTAGTGAATTTGGGTAAGAAGGACATCATCTATTCATTTTCTTGTTTTTCTGAAGGAATATGAAAGTTTTGTTCATGCCAGCATGGCTTAAACGCACCTCACCATTTGTAAAATAGATACACATGGCAATAAGCATGTCACAGTGATATCAGTACAGTAGTTGCCCTTTCAACCTATTTGATCAGTCAAAAGCCAAATTCTAGCAGGGGAATTAGGCACTAAGGGCATATCTATCACAATTCCAAAGCATAATCTTCATTCAAACACAAGAGAAAAGAAAATTCTATTTGCCTTAAAATATCTAACACCAAAAGTAGTAGGAACCACCTTGTTAACTTCTTTTGGAAACTGCATGACTGTCTTCTGGTTAAAAGGCACCTGTAGAAAGACCACCTTCCTTGTTATATGCCTTCTGGAGAGAAATATGCTATGGAAATGAAACACAATGGAAGCACCAGCATCCATATTTTCATTCTGAACTTATGCCCCACCTAGATTGCCAAAATCATGGATACCTGCTATTAAAAAAACCCCAAACAATATGCAATACCACACCAAAACTATCCCCTCAGAAAGAAACAGTCCATTTTATGCCCTTGGGTGGGGGTGCAAAAGTGATTTAAATAACAGCTTTTCAGTAATCTTAAATCTCTCATTTCTGTGGTCAGGTTTATGACTGCCAATTGCATCCAGCAATACATGGGTTTGTCCTCCTGGGTTCAGAGCTGGCCAGCGCCTGCTTTAGAGTGTGTGGTCCTTCTCTGGGAAAAGTGTCTTAAATTACTGGCCCAGACAGTTGCTTGACAGCACTGTCTACAGGGGAGAAAAAGCTTTATTGCTACCCAAGAATAAATTTCACCAATGAGTAAAGATGACAAAGGAGTGGTAAGTGGTAAGTGCTGTTTCATGTGTACATAAAAGCCCCATCACAGCACAAAAACAGTCTTCTCTGCAAGATTCCACAACTGGACTGCATCTTCTCAGCTGCTCTGCCTTCCCCTCAGAGGACTGCAAGAGGACCCCTGAATGTGTAAAAGGTCTCTTCTCCCTCAGGCACAAACTCCACCAAAAAACCTATGACCCTCTGGGTAATGTTTTCCCCCACCTTGAAGACTACCTGCAAGCCCGTCAGTGATAAGTGCTCTTACTGGCAACTATTCATTTTTAAGACATATGCTATTCAATCTGATTGTGACTTATAAACTAATGTGGCAACTGCCACCATGGCTCTGAGAAAGCTAAAACAAGTGGACTTTCAGAGGCATCAAAACATAGATAATTACATAGAGAAACACAGAGAAAAACACTGATGTTTCACATCTCAAGAGAAGCAGAACAGGGTACAAATAGGAAAAGATATTCTCAAATGAGGCTTGGAATGTGGTTCATCAGTGCAGGCCCAGCATATATTGGCTCAGCCTTGGAATGATTAACATTGCAAGACTTTCCAACTTGCAAATAAAATGGTTTGATACTGAGGCGTTAAAAAACAACTGAAGTACTATCAGCTTCAACTGGCCTCCCACTTCGGGAGGCAAAACACCAGGATCTTCGAGCACACAATACCACCAAGTACAGCTGTTTGGGCCAACACTGCAAGCCTGCAGATGTACTGTTCTCCCTTACCCAAGTTAGCTCACTCAGAGCTCTTGAATTTGCCATGTTTACATACCCCAAGTCTTTGTCATTTTATATGACTTCCCTTTAAACACTTTTTTTAATCTACTTTTCCTTTACCAAAGTACTCCTTACAGAGTTTTTGACAGACTAATGATCAAATAACTGCCTCTTGGATTAGGAAACATGGATTAGGAAAAAAGGGCATGATGAAAGCTAGCTGAAATAAACCACATTTGGTTAATTCCTCCAGTTACTCACCCATGCCCTCTTCTAGAAATGTGGGGGTTTTTTTTACAATAATCATGGATTACTGCTGATACTGTATTATCTGCAGCATTTTAGATCATTCATGTGGGTCCTTGAATGACTTTATATTCTCTCATTTTAATTATGCATACAAAGTATAATGTAGGGATTTGGAGATAAGAAAACATGAGGCCTTGGGATGTCTTATTACATAAGAAATAGCAAACATTTATTTATTACCTAAACAAGAACATTGAAAATAAATAACATAGCAAAAATCTGTGCCTAAGTATGGCTAGTCTTTGGATCTATCTGTTCACACTCCCTTGATTGTTCACATCCTTTTCACACACAGCACCTCAGGCCTTCCCAGCTGTGGACCCTCACAGGACTCTGACCTCTGAAGAAGAGTGAAGAGAGGCACAGAACATAATTATCTGTGTGTTATAGTTTCAGAACTTCATTGGAATTCCTTCCAGAGCTCGGAACTAACACCCGGTGTCCTGCTGGTAGCTAACAAAGGGGAAAATGAATATTTGCCTTCTGATTTAATGGCCAAGTGGAGACCTTTTTGTTCTTTTCTCTTGGCCTTTGAGAGGTGGGTGGTATAGCCTTTGAGGGAGTGGCTCTTCAGTTGCTGGGGTTTTTTGTTGTTTTTTTGGGGGGGGAGGTTTTGGCTGTGGTTTGTCCCCTTCCCCCCTGCCCCAGTGCCCAGGATTTGGGGAGGGACTTTTTTTTTCCTCATTCGCCCTGGCTTCCAGATGGTGGCAACACCAGTAGGAAAGCTGCTGCCGTTTCTACCCTCCTGCCCAGCACAATGCCTCTTCTGTCAAGCAGAGGACAGGAACGTGCCTGCTCTGCACCACAGAGAGGGGACCCCCTGTCAGCCCCCTGCCCATTGGTCCTGCAGGAACCGAATCAAGACTGCTGCATTGTCCACAGTAACTACAGGAGTTCTCTGNCCTGCTGGTAGCTAACAAAGGGGAAAATGAATATTTGCCTTCTGATTTAATGGCCAAGTGGAGACCTTTTTGTTCTTTTCTCTTGGCCTTTGAGAGGTGGGTGGTATAGCCTTTGAGGGAGTGGCTCTTCAGTTGCTGGGGTTTTTTGTTGTTTTTTTGGGGGGGGAGGTTTTGGCTGTGGTTTGTCCCCTTCCCCCCTGCCCCAGTGCCCAGGATTTGGGGAGGGACTTTTTTTTTCCTCATTCGCCCTGGCTTCCAGATGGTGGCAACACCAGTAGGAAAGCTGCTGCCGTTTCTACCCTCCTGCCCAGCACAATGCCTCTTCTGTCAAGCAGAGGACAGGAACGTGCCTGCTCTGCACCACAGAGAGGGGACCCCCTGTCAGCCCCCTGCCCATTGGTCCTGCAGGAACCGAATCAAGACTGCTGCATTGTCCACAGTAACTACAGGAGTTCTCTGCCCAGCGACAGTGAGAGAGGGGCCATGGCCAGAGAGGACCTGCAGCTGGCCAAGGCACAACATTGCCACCTGCTGTCCGTAAATATAATTGCACTCTCAGGGGAGTAGAAAACTGATTTTTTTTGTTCAAAGGGTTTATTACAAACTGTTTGTTTGGTCCTTTTTCTGAAGATAGATAGATAGATAGATAGATAGATAGATAGATAGATAGATAGATAGATAGATAGATAGATAGATAGATAGATAGATAGATAGATAGATAGATAGATAGATAGATAGATAGATAGATAGATAGATGATAGATAGACAAATTGTGGTTAAGAACTCTTATCCTTTTCTATGTATTTTTCTAATTAAAGTTTTGTTCTAAATTTAAAAGAGTGGGGCTACTTTTATTTTTTTTGTCTGACCTTCTTGGGGGAAGAGGGCCTTTTCCTTTTTCTCTTGGCCAATATAGACATCTTAGATCTCCTCTGAACTACCACACTGTGCTTTCCAGAGAGTCTAGTGGGAGAGTCTAGTTGTATATGCTGTAGATTGAATGACTTCTGCAATTGAAACCTCCTTCATGACAAATTTGTATCTTTACATGCCATGCCAGCAGAATAATCTCAACCATCACAGGGAACTCTAGAATATTCTTTTTTACGCACATAGCAAAAGAAAACCTTCTCTCACCATCAAGCTGTCATGCTTTCTGAAAAAAACAATGGGAATTAACCACAAAGATTTGAAAAAAAGAAAATTATGGCAAAAAAATAGTAATACCAAAAATGTATGCATCCAAGACCTCTACCCCAATCCTGTGAGTCAGGAAACAGGCTGCAGTGTGGATGCTGATTTAACAAGAAAAGAAACTGAGACTACATTTTACAGGTATGTGTGACAGAGGACAAGGGAGATGTGAAGATATGGTGTCATGTTGCTATTTTTTAATTAAAAACTAGTGCTTATTTTTCTCACTGCATATGTTCACTGAATTCAGTTGAATGCTGCTTTCTGAAATTGAAGTACTGTGTTCTGACTTCACATTGCCTGTAAATGCTAGACAATCAAATCTAGAAAGCCACAAATGTACCATTCAGGAAAAACTGATATCCTCCACATATTACACATGAGGCAGAAGTCAAACCCTCAGAGACAGCCACAGCATAAAGGAGCATCACTGAGGCTGAGCACCTCTCTCTATGTAAAATACTATACAAACCATTTAAAAATTCATATTCACCGAGTTGCAATCTGCTGAGCCTCCAGTGCACAGAGGCCAAATCATATAAGAAAAATAAGTTAACTCTTTGCCATTTTTGCATCACAATTTTTTAAAAGGCATTGGGGAAATTGCCTAATTAGTTTACCTAGTAAAAAGAAAAAGTGTGTCTTTAGTCTTTCTCAAACATGTTTCCTACCTGTGCAGCCTCAGTGCCCCACTGTGGAAGCAATATTTCCAATAACAAGACAGATCTAAACCCATGTTGACACCAGTTAAGGAGATCAGCAGAGGAGCACTGAAGTGCATTATGATTTGGGCCTTGTTGAGAAGTTGAGTTTCACATAGTCTGTTACTAGAGAAACAACAGAGCTCAATACAACAATCCCTATGGCCACTGAAGCTAAATTGTGAATTGCCATCCTAACACTAGCTGACTCTAGGGAAAACAGTGACCAAGGACTACACAGAACTTTCCACAGTGAGAGGTGGAAATTTTTGCCTTTTTAGCAATAAACATCTAAAAGTGATGGCAGAGGCAGACACTGACTTTATTTCAAAAGCATAGCTTTGGAAGTGTTTGCTAATTAAAACAAAAGAAGATAAAAGTAAGCGGCTGAAAAGGTACAATGTGACTGACAAAGATTCTCAGGCATCCTTAGCAGTGTAATACAATGCAGTGACAGGCAAGCACGTGGTATTATCCATTGCCAAAGGCATGCCTGGCCTCTGAATATGTGGTGTGCACACATCTTCAGACTCCTATGGGTTTTTTCTATGATACCATAGAGAGAGGCGTAACTTCAGCTTGTTCATTCTCCATCTTCATTTTCTGAAAATAGTTCCACTTGTTAAACCACAGAGTAACTCAGGGATTACAGTCCAGCACAATCTACCAAAGGCAGGACAGAAAGGAAGCATCAGAAATCTGAGATGACAACTATTCAGTTTTCTTCCTGCACGTTCTGTCTAATTCCTGAATAGCATCTCTATCCATGTTATACTAGTTTCACAGAAATCAAACTATTTACCCCACACACACAGAGCTGCATGTACTGAATAGATAATTTTTTGCATCAGATATTTCAATGGAAGAGTAGGAATACCCATTCTTTTTAACACCTGTAAGTTTCTCTGGTGTTTCTAAGATGCTTCATTAAAGATTCATTCCTATCAAGCTTTTACAAAGACTGCATTGACAAAAATCCACATAAGGGATTAACCACAGGGTTAATTAATATTCTGAAACAAAGAGTGGTATGGCAGTGTGACAGAATGTCTTACTGTATCTTAATTTCATTATTTAAATGACACCACAGACATCCATCAGATTTATACCCAGTTGAAGAAGCAAGAGAGAAGCTCTGACATGCAAAGGTACAGACAGTAACAGAAATGCAAAGCACTATTTCTCTGACTCAGCTGCCTGTATATACAGCTGTGAAGTACAGGTGGCTTTTAAGTCAAAGGGTGACAGTATTACTAATATATTTTCAAATCATCTTAAGCACACACTGCAAAAAATGTGATTGTCAAGTGAACAGAGTAGAGCTAAAAAAAAGGCCAAAATGAAATCTGTCAAAAAGCCAACTAGCTATCAAGGTTTCATGACTGTCCTCTGTCAAATGCTAATGAACCTTTTCCTTCTTGAATTTCACCAATCATTGCAATTCAAGAAAAAAATTTAACTCCGACCAATTTAGAGCATCACCTTGAATCTGACCCTCTGCTTTATGTGATGAAGGCAATTCTCAGAAGGGAGTTACATGACTGCTTCACTTGCTCATTTCAGGAGCATTTCCTATAATTTGTGTAAGAGAAATGGGTAGAGACAAAGTAAAGCTTCCCAATTAGCAACACTCGGAAACCATTAAGCTGATCAGATACAAAAATGTGTCATATTAATGATGTGTCAAATTATTTATCCTTTTTAAGGTCTTAATAGTAGTAGTTTTAACAAAAGACTATAACCCATTTTTCGTATAGCAACTTGACTTTAAAATTTCAGTTGAAATGTTCCAGCAAAGACTAAAACATACTGACAGCAGAATACAATTCAGTGAGACAATTCTAGATGCTTGGCATTTTGATAAAACTGCTCCTGGGAGGGTATCCAAGTAGTTTTAAAAAAATCAATTAATTAAGGCTCTTGAATGAGAAAGGTCTATACAAAGTTTATACTCTGGCTCATAAAAAGTAAAATGTTCACCCAAGGACAAGGAATAACAACTAATGAAAATCCATTGACTTCCTCGTTTACAGCCTGTTCACTCAGTTGAACGGTTTCAGTATTTCCTCCAAGATAAACAGCTATAACATGAACGGCATGTTCCAGCTGTTCTATATAAACTGTAAACATACCATTCAGCAGAATGCAAGCTGTTCTTGAAACTTTCAGTATGAGACCAGTGACTTGGGGGCACAAGAATTTTCAGTACTTGGGGAAAGCATCAATGCCGAACTCAAGGCACCCAGTGCTGAGAGCACTCCATTCTTCTGCAGCAGGCAGCTAACAGTCAGCGGTGTGGCCTGCTGACTAACAGTGTGGTAAAGCATATATACAGTCCTGTACAGCAGTGCAGAGGTCTAAAGAGCTTTCCTACATTCCGCCCCCCGCCATGTATATTTCTTGAAAAATGCTCCAAGCAACAGAATATTCACAATGGCTAGTGCTAAGGGCAAAGTTTCCATTCATTAAGTATGACAGCCATGGTATAGCTCTGTTTTCACAGCATAGCTTGTAAAATTTCAAAGTAATCAACAAAAATTCTTAACCTCCAGAGCAGCTGTACTTTAAAAATATAAATATACAGCAACTCTACATCAGTTTGCTAAAGGTCTACTGGTAGTTTAAAATTATTGTCTTGTTTGTGGTCCTATCCTAAAGATACATACAAGAGAAAATTCAGTGACACTATACATATACCTACTGAAATAGTTCCACTGCTGAACTAAACTTCATAGATTACTTCACACACATACACACATACAAAAAACCAAACCAAAACAACAACAAGAAACCAAATCAAAAAAACAACAAAAAATACAAAAAACTCCCACAAAACAAAACAAACCACAAACAAACAAACAAAACAAAACAAAAAATGCCACCAAACAACAAACCAATCAACCATACAAACAACACTAAGAAAAGAAAGTAACTAACAACCACAATCCTTGCCAGGGAAAGAGCCAGGATAAACTTTACACTTTACCCAATCATTTGACCATTGCTTCACCTTCTGAAAGCGAACCTTCTTCTGAAAGTTCTTCTAAACATCACTACTTCTCTTTATGTTATAGAAAGGTCCCCTTAAGCTGCTTCTAAAAATCTGTAAGTATCACTGTAAATGGAAGTAGTGCAAATCTCACTCTAATCTAATTTTAGCTGAAATAGTGAGAACCCTACCTTACTCAAAAAACTGCTTTATTTTGAACTTGTTAACAATGTAAATTAAATGCACAGACAAACAAACAAACAAAAAATACCTGGTAAGCTCTTCTTTAATCTTCAAGGGTTCATGTGGGTAGAACTTCACTCTAAAGCACATTGTATATGGTGGATGAGCTGAAACATTATAAAGACAAAGCATGAGAACAGTAGCAAACAAACACCGCCTCAGCCACTCTGAAAGAGTTACCTCCAAAAGTCTTACAAAGTAGCCAACATAATGGTTAACTTAGGCAGAGATTCAAACAAAAGCAGTAAATTTTATTTATGTTCTATTTAGGAGTGGACTTTTTTGCAAATTATAAAGCATAAGCAATGATAATACTACAAAATTGAAGAAACCATTTAGTTAATGAAGCTAAAGACAACAGAACTATTTCTGTTTCCAGTACATAATAAGACTACAGTACCTAATGCTGAGCAATGGTATCAATACTGGGCCCCAAATACAATACTTTCACCAGAAAAAGGGAAAGGAAAATGGAATGGGAAAGGGAGTGGAAAGGGAAAATGGAAGAGGAAGGGGCCTTTCAGGCCTTTAATTCACAGCAAAGTGCAGGCCTGTAATATTCCAGTTAGTTTAAAAAGTCTCTTAGTTTCAATATATACTCAATGTACACATTCAATTTTAACTTTCCAAAGCCTTGAATAGATGGTGCTTTTAGAGGAGGAAAAGAAGAGAAGACAGAAGAAAAGGGCAAAGAAAATTACAGAGAAAATGGAGGATGACACCAGATCAAAGAGAGAATCACTTTTTATTTATTGTATAACAATAATCACTAAGCTACCAGAACACTTTACTACATCATATCCTTAAGCTTACTAGTTCACTAGCTGATATGAACTGCATATGGAAATCAGTCCACTAATCAAGATGTTCTTCAAGCTACTCTGACTGCAGTATTTACCTGCATGCTGGAGTGTTCCAGAAATACACCTCTGGGTATCACACTGGTCCATGTGATGTACAACAGCAACAGAAAATAAAAATGCCTCCCGTATTTCGTTACGGTCGGCATCTTCTGGAAGATTCAACTGTTTTTTGAAGAAAAGGGAATGTTTTCCTCTTTCAAGATCTCATGTTGCACTTACTTTAAGTATGGTCAGCCTCAAACAAAACTCCTGATTTCACTTTTTTTTTCCTTGTTTAAACAACTAGTCATTTAACACACAAGGAGGAACAGCAGCAGGGATTGGGATGAAAAGATGAAAAACACATGAAAAAAAAAGAAAAAAAAGCAAGGAAACAATAAGTAGAAATTAAGAGGAAATGAAGAAACAAAAACAAGCCCTAATTCCTCTTTAGAGATGGTTTGAACTTTCATACTCTGGACAAGCCCACTGAAGGCCAGAGAAACACTTGCCACTTTCCATAAATTTTGCCATTTTAGATGTGACTGCAACATTACCTTACAGTGACGTGAAACAAACTGCGAAACAGAGTATGCTGTTATGTCTTCCCTGCCCTGTAATGACAAACTAGAAGGTAAACTGAATTCAATGTCCCAAAAATGAAGGCAGACATCCAGAAACTCACTAAGGAGTCATATTGCCTGGAGAAAGCAAAAAATAACTTAAGTAATCTTAAATGTTTCTGTCTCTTCTCAATAACCTTCTTAAAACCATGCAAGGGAGAAAAATCTGCACTTTCAGACAACATAATAGAAGAGACAACCTGTATTAAATAAGGAAGAGTTCTTCCTCAGCAGAAAAGGGACTTTTAAATGTCCTGGCAGATTTAGAATTCGTTTGTACTTGAAATTATTTCTGCTTCATTGAACAGTTAATGCATCATTCTGCAGTGCCTTAGCAAGTACAAGCCTGCTGCAAGACCCTAAAACATACTGAATTTTAACCAAATTTTTGGACATTAGTAAACCAATGAAAAATTTGGCTATGGTAAAAAGAAAGAAAGAAAGAAAAGAAAGAAAGAAAAGAAAGAAAGAAAGAAAGAAAGAAAGAAAGAAAGAAAGAAAGAAAGAAAGAAAGAAAGAAAGAAAGAAAGAAAGAAAGAAAGAAAGAAAGAAAGAAAGAAAAAAAGAGTTTTATTAGAAGAGCCATACTCTGGCAGTATGCTGTAACCACATAAAAATAACAGCTGCCCCATATGCAAAGAGTATCATACTGAGGAAAGGATGGCATACACTGCACTATAAAAACAGCCCACACTCATTGGAAAGGTTAAAGTAGGAAATGTTTTACTTGTAGTAGAAGACTAGTATACAGAAGCATACACCAATGCACCAAATATGCAGGAGATTTGTCAAGGCAATTTAAACCCTATTTTGCAGACCTTTTCCTAGAATCAAGCTTCCATAACAACATTCCTCTTCAGCAGTGCAGCAAGGAATACAATACAAGCCTGCTGCAGCACACTAAACAGAGGTCCTTTCTCAGAATCTGCAAGAATGCAACAAAATCAATCTGCAATTTCAAATGTTAAAAAGAATATGGTCACCTCCATCCAATTCATCTCTGGAGATAAGACGATTCCCTGCAATTACACAAGGGAACTGAATCCTGTTTTTCTGTTCCTTTTTCCCAGCCAGAAAACCAGTCGCAATGAACACTTGAATGTGGAAGGAGAGAACCCTCAAAGCTATCCACTTTCCTCTCCATCTTAATTTTAAAATTAAATTTAACAGCCTAATGTTCTTCCAAAGAAGCACCTGATGTTATGCAAACATTTAGCAAACCTCTGTCTTACAGATTTTACCACACTGGAGAAACACACATGAGAACTTCATGTTCTCTCATTCACTATATTCTCATAGCAGAAACCAAGATAGGCATTTAATTTTATCAGCTCAAGAGATTGTCAAGCGAGACAATTTCTCCATTTCTAGAAAGTAAAATTATTCTCTACCACTTACATTAAAGTGGAAACAGTAACAACAAACCATCCCAAAACACAACTCAGTTAACAGAACCACATTTCATCAACACAAGATCAGTGTGCATATAATCAGTTTAATAATAGCTATTTCTTATAAGCCTTTTCTTTCAAAGGGATCCTTTATTTGTCAGATAAGAAGCAGCTGGCATAGTAAAATGCCCAAGGCTTTGTCAGAATTTCCTACCATCACAGTTTTCTTTCTCACTAAAACAGATTCACAATTATACTAATTTCAAAGGACTTTAGCATGGAGAATAGTGTTGATAGCAAACTCCATTGCAGTAGAGCTATTAATTTGCCAGTTTATGTGCTAACAGTACACAAGAGGTAAAGGTAAAAGAACAAATAAAATCATTTAAATTAAATCAAATGGTGAAACTGGTCATAATCTAGACACTCATGAAGGAACTACACATACAGCACAGAAAATTTCCAGGCACCTGATCAAATGTTTTTAAAGTTTATTTCAGTTTTATTTAACTAATATAAAGTATTCAACATACATGAAAGAGTAAGGAGCCCCCCAAAGTAAACACAAACCCACTGCAAGCAAAGCCCACAAGAAAAACTAAATATTCATATTACCATTTCTTTCATAGAAAGAGAATCAGAAACAAGATGTATGCTGGTTTTGGCTGCAGTAGAGTTAATTTTCTTCATGGGGGCAAGTATGAGGCTGTTTTGGATTTATGCGGAACACAAGGTTGATAATACAGAGATCTTTTTGTTATTGCTGAGCAGGGCTTACATAGAGCCAAGGTCTTTTCTGCTCTTCATGCTGTCACGCTGGCAAGGGGGTTGAGGGCACACTGGAGGTTGGGAGGAAACACAGCTGGGACAGCTGACCCCAACTGACTGAAGGCATATTCTGTATGACATCATACTCAGTAGAGAGACTGGAAGGAAGAAGGAGGAAGGGAGGACATTTGGAGCAATGCCATTTGTCTTCCCAAATCACCATTAGGCATGATGGGGCCCTGCTCTTCTGGAGATGGCTGAACACCTCCCTGTCCATGGGAAGTGGTGAATGAATTCCTCATTTTCCTTTGTTTGTGTGCACAGCTTTTGCTTTCCCTAATAAACTGTCTTTATCTCAACCCATGAGTTCTCTGGCTTATACCCTTCCAATTCTCCACCCAATCCTGCTGGAGGGGGATTGAGCGAGTGGCTGCGTGGGGCTTGGCTGCTGGCTGCAGTTAAACCACAACAATATGAAAGATGAAAATGGCTTTCAAAAGCTGATGAAAAACTTGATCAAAATTTTACAAGTGTCAGCCAAAGAGGGAGAAAGATGGAACATTCTCGGCTGATACTTTTTGGAAGGTTTCATGTTTGTTTTCACAATCTGCTTTTCAGCTAGGAAAAATATTGCCACCTGTAATGACCGGTACTGGCAGTGTGTGTGTGCAAAAATTGCACTCAAACAGTCATGTTCGCTAATGCTGCAGAAGGATATTTGAGGAACCCTAAGACATATGCTGTTGTTTCCATATACCTCCTCCCTCATCAAATGTTTATCCATACCACTTGCTGAGCATGTTTAAGACAGACAGAACATTATTTATGCTTTTACGCATATGAGATACCAGAACTACCATAAATCTCAAATTATGGGGTCTTGTACATTGCACTCAGTTACAGGACAACACAGAGTAAGGTGGATTTTTTCAGCCATTTATCCTAATGCTTTAAAATGTGTTATTAAATTGATGCCTAAAGTCCTGGAAGATAGGCACTCAGAACAACATTAGTGGAGACAGACAGAGAAGTACCTTTATTTAGAAGCTTCTAGGTGCACACCAGAATCATGTGCACCCATGGTTCAGTGATGTTACAGTTTTTATAACTTCCAGTAATTAGCATATATGATACCTAAAATCAACCTGTAGTACCATTTCCCCTGGTGTCTACCCTCAGAAAGCTCAGAACTGCCCCTTGGAGCCTCTCCAAAGGCTCTGGGCTTTCTCTTCTGTTTTGTCTTCAAGATATCTCGCAGGTACTTCTTCCAAACACTGTCCTTGGCAAAACTCAGAAAAGTGTGAGAAAGTGCCCAGTCATCTCTAAAGACCACCTAATATGTGAGCAATCCAGGGAAACCTACATAATTCTAAAAATTCTAGAAAATACAAGATACACTAAAATCTTTAGGCATCAAAATCTTAGTGAGAATCATAGGTAATGGGCACAGAGCATTCAGATTAGTGCACGAAGAATCACACAAAATTTCCTGTTCTCACTGTGCATATATTTATGAATCTCATATTTGATTAAAGCATTTTTTAATTTGTACTGTGATGCCTAGGTTCATTCCACCTCCTTTCATATTTTAGGACAGCATTAGTGATTAAGGAAATTAACTTGAAAAATTCCAATGACGTGACACAGGAGAACATCCTTTTTGCATTACTCTTTAGAACCACAGATTCATAGAATGGTTTGGGCTGGAAGGGACCATAAAGATCATCTAGTTCCAAAACTCCAGGACAACTGGCAGGGACAACTTCCACTACAGCAGATTCCAACCTGGCTTTGAACACTTCCAGGGATAGGGCACCATCACCTCTCTGGGCAACCTGTTCCAGTACCTCACCACCCTCACAGGAAAGAATTTCTTCCTAATATATAATCTAAACCTATACTCTCTGAGTTATGCAAGGCAGCAAAAAAAACAATGAAAATTTTGAACTCCTGCACATCAGAGCAACACCAATGATTCTGTTCCATTGTCATCAAGGACAAAACACACAGGTGGATGTTTAGTTGAATATTTCCCACAAAGCACGTTACAGGATAGCTGCATACTTACTATACAGAATAACCTTAAAAATTAATCAAAAAACAGCAAGAGATAAAGTGCATGGTAAAACCCCATTCTTTACTTAAATATTAGTGCTGATGTGTCTCAGGTTTTACACTATAACATTCCTAGACAGAAAATAAGTAATAAAAATATGTAAGAAGGCCAAATAGAAAACCTTATTGTCAGCATTTGGGAGAGAATAACAGTATACACAAATACAAGAAAAAGAACAGGCAAATTTGTTTTAAAATTCTTTATCTAGAACGACATATTTGCAGCTAACTTAGGCAACCTTCCAGAAAGTTTTCCGACACACTACTGGAAGCACAGTGCTTGCAGCTACTGATCGCAGATCAACAACTGGTGTCAACCAATACAAACAAGACTGGCAGTGGTTCAGGACGTTCCTCAGAAATTAAATTTTCCCCTCTCAGGTGAAATTAGTGGCACAAAATGGCTGAGGTACAGACCTAGACTTTACACATCATGTTGTGACACAACACTACAGTGACAATGGAAAATGAAAAGGTAGATTGGTAGACAGAAAAAGATATCATGCTTTCATTTTTGTGTGTGTTACACCAGGGCACATTAAAATATGGTTTCACATGTCATAAGACAAAATATAAAACATTTTGTAGGATTCTTCCTGTCATATCCCAGTGTTGCTAAATATGAACTTAAACCAATTTTTGCCAAAGCAAAAGAAATGAAAATAGTAGCACATCACACAAGAACCTACAGAGACTTTACAGCTTCAGACACACAACATTCCATCTTATTGACAGAAATGTAGAGCTGCCAAATCGTGATTTCTGTACAACCTGACTATATAGAGGCATTATGCCTGAATGATTCACGTATTACTGTGGCCCATGAAATCTAGTACCTACTAAAACTTGCGTTAGAACTCTACAACCAGTCAATCCCTTTCTTCTCCAAATATTTGTCAATACTGAGCTGCATGAACAAATACATTGAAAAACTTGTTACTCTGCTGGGGGAAAATTAAGTTCCCCAGAACCACCTGCACTCAAACACAAAGCATTTTTTAATTTTTTTCTGCATGTATGCAAGTGCTTCATAATTCTATGTATATCTAAATATTCAAGTGAATTTAGAACTTTTTGAGTCATTAGTATTAGTACATCCTACTCTTGAATTAGATGAAATTAAATTCTCTTCTTACAATACAGATCCTTTCACTGTTTCCTGAATGGCAAGGAAAGAAAAGGAAACAACCATTTAATATAGTCACTCTGAGTAGCTTTATGCTACCATTTCTCCCAGAAGTCATATATACATAATGTAAGTTTTATTAACTAACTAGTCACTTCATTGTTTCAGTTTTCACACTTTACAACTGCTGCTAATTTCAGTGTCCTCACTTGGGTCACTTGAGTCTGGGACACTTTGGAAATAAGTATCAATAATTTCTTCTTCCAAGTTAAACCTTTTCATAGTAAACTGAATATTTTTAGAAAAAATACACTTTAATCTTGTGCCCTTAGAAAATTTTTGCTGTTGTACATTAATAAAACCTATTTTTAGCAAAATTAATCAAAACATTCCTGATGCCAAATGGTTACAAAAAACATCCTGTGAGAGCAAAAGATACACTTATGTATAAACTACAGGGATTCTACACACACACACACACACACACACACACACACACACATATCTTTGTTTCCTTAAATGGTTATTGTAGCAACTAAAGTCCTCAATCTGTGACAAAAGGTAAAGCTAAATTACAACAGTGTTAAACTGAAGTTGCCAATCACATAGTTAATACTGAGTCCTTAATCTAAGGCTGATACCAGAACTCCTCTGTTAGCATCTCATTCTCTTCTGCTTTCTTAATACCTTTTCACTATGATAAATAAGCTCATGCTAGCTGCTTTTTATTTTGCTTTTTCTTGCTATGCATTCATTTTTCAGTTTTTAGAGTTTTGATTAGGATTCTATCACGAAAGCCACACGAGTCCTCTAAGGAGACCATCACATCACTACACCTATGGAATTCATGGACTACCATCTATCCCATCTAGGCAACATCTATATGCAGGTAGAGTTGTCTTGAATAGATCAAAACACTCTCAGTGCATCTGTTGGCGGAGCTCTTGCATATGTTGCTATGCAAAGCACAACAAGAAGATTAAGCCCTTATGCTTTATTGGGTGGAAGCAGCAATACAAATTCAGGTTAGAGAATACATTCAGGAAACTGTTCTACTTTTGATAACACGTTGAAGGGAAGAAAGAGATTAATATAATTTGTAATTATTTGGGTTCCTCTTTTCTTGCTTCACTAGCATTGCTGAGGAGCATAACCTAGTTTTAATTTGACATTCTTGTACTTAATTTTTCCTGGATAACACTCCGGCCAGCTAAACAGTAGATATGACAATTCACACTGAATATGCCAGGTATATGTGTGTATGCATATATGCATATATGCATATATATGCACATGCTGCAATATATACTATTGCTGCATTAATGGAAGGATTTTTTGAAGTATTCCAGTCAACACCCAGCATTAATCGTTTTTGTATATTAAACAATCTCTTAAGCCTCGCCAAATTTCAGCGCAAATGCATTACCTCCCACAAAAAAAGGCACCTTGTACTTATGCTTAAAACAGAGAACAACTGTATACAAAGACTATGTGAATAAATTCTGCCTCATTTCATAAACTAGATTGGATAGATAGATAGATAGATAGATAGATAGATAGATAGATAGATAGATAGATAGATAGATAGATAGATAGATAGATAGATAGATAGATAATAACTAGAAAAAATTTCCAATTAGCTAAGTCAAGTCTCCAGAACTGCCAAATAAAACTGTCTTCCACTGCTGGATATAAACTTCCAAGTATCAATGTAGTTCTGTTTCCTGAAGAGGTCTTAACAGTTGGACTACTTAATGGAAATGATAAACCAGACTGTAACCTTTCAAAAAGATAAATAATAAATTCTTACTTTGAGGACACTATTTACAATAACGATCATAATTTTGCCCCTGTATGTGGCCCACAGTACTTGAGTTTGCTGGACTGTAACAATGATCTCAAGCCAGTGCTCTGCATTGTCAGGAAGCAAAACGCAGCAGAAAGAAGAAGAACCAGAAAAGGTCCAGAAGCAATTGCCACACTTCATTTTTTATTGCTACCTCTCAGTGGCTGATTGTGTCTGGCTGAAAATGAAAGCCTGAACATAAAGGTCTTCTCACTAGATCTCCCACACCACATGCCTACTGGTCTCTAGCCCTAGCCTTGAGGAGTAAGCAAAAGCTTTGTCTATGCAGTGCATTGCAAGATGGTGAAATGAGGGTAGCATGGAGTTTTTAGGACTTTGGACAGGACACAAAGAGTCTATTTGCACCAAGAAACAAATTAAACTTATTGTAAATTACTGCATGGAAGCACAAGAAAACCCTTGGACATTTCTAAAAACCTGAGCTCCCAACACTTACATTTCATTTGCTTGAAGATGGACTTGTTGGGCTCAAGCCAGTGCTGGAAAGGCAAAACAGAGAGCAGAGGTTAATACAGATTACAGTAGATGAAAGCATCCTTGTTTGGTACCAATAATGGGAAGTAGGATTTTTGTTTCCATGGGACACACACAAATGGGAAAAACGCCTCCATACAGGAACTGCACTATATAAGCACATAATGTCATCACTGCCTATGAGATGGAAGTAGTTGATGCAGAAATAAAATAAATATTTCAAAGATGTGTTTAAAGGTGACAGGCTCTAGTGCTCAGTTTTTAGCAGACATTTCAATCTTACACTTTAAGCCATTTTTGTCTAGAAGAACAGTAATACTGGACGGTAGGACAGACTATTCAGAAACTTTAACCCAGTCTATTCATTAATGTTGTCTTCTACAGTTCTTATAATTAAAGCATGTATAAGTACTCTATTCTCAGTCAAAATCCTCAAGACACAAGTTGTTGTTCTTTTCTAGCAATAACGAAAAATCTGAAGGGGAAAAGAGTGCATTTTTCCAAGAAACGTTCGCAATACGAACAGCCAGTGTTCAATAGAGAGATATGTATGCTTACCAGTAGGTGCAAAACTTTACAGGAAAAGACTGTAATGTCAGGAAATTCTTTTTTTGGTTTTTTTTGGTGTTTTTTTAAATCTACAGGAAAATAAACTCAGATGCTTCTGTAACAAAAAACTAGGCTGACATTTTAGCTAAGAACCTTAGCATATCCCCTGCTAACAGTAGCTGAACATTCAGAAGGATGTTTTGATAAACAAAAGAACATGCTGATATTCAAGGGCCACTTCTGACCACAGTAAACAGCTTTTGTACTAGGATTTTTCCTGTAAGCAAAAAATCTCCACACTAAAATGAGATTTGTGCTGCAGAAGCAGCTGGTCAAAAAGAAGAGTATTCAGCTTTAATAAGCATAATCAACACTAGAAGGCCTTGCACTAAGGGGTTTAATTTTTAACCCTTTCATTCTAGCTCTAAAGCCCTATGGTTTACTACAAAAAGAAAATTTAGCATTTATTAAACCATAAGAAATACTTAAAATATCCCACATTTTCCTTCAGACCTTACAGTAATTCTTCTGCAAAGAAAGGACAAGGGTACGTATTTTGTAGGAGTTGTTCATAGCAACCAGAAAATTATTATTTTTTAAATTATGACATCTCAAGAATTCAGGATAACTGTAAATTAGTCTTCTGAAACAGAACTTCTGACAAAACAAATACCTTGGAAAGCATGTTTTCAAATCCCTGCAGTTTATACGCCATGGTTGCTTAGAAACTCCTGCATGGAGTTTACAGCAGTATTGGAGATAAGCACTACAACATATTTCTGTTTGAAGCTCACTTATCACTGAAAGACTGATATGGAACCCTGGTACTCAGAAGACAAACACAATAAAAAAGCAACAACCCCAAACTTCAAGCACCAACCATAACAAAATAACAACCCTATATCATCCCCTTTTCCCAGTACCTCTCTTTTATGGGGAAAAGATGAAAGAAACAGAATTGAGGCAGCAATGACTGTTTCACTGACTTACCAGAAATATCTAGCTCATTTAATTCCTTTTTTAGATCTTACATATACATTATTAATATACTTCATTCTGAATAATGGGTAGTGAGGGTTGATCATAAAAAGGTAAAGGCGCTCTCTTTTAAAAGATCCTGTACAGTCTGCACTGCTTTATAGATACATAATCCAGAAAGAATTCACAGGTAAGAAACCAGTCAAGACACATAGATAGGAATATATTCTTTCCTTAACCTCTTCACACACACACCCCAGCTCCACCAGATTCCTGTCAGTCCTAGTGAAAGATTCAGACAGCAAAGAGGAACTTGGACAGTAAGCCATGCCATACTGCTCCCAGGGAACTGAAAGTTTAGGGGTATCCACTATTTACATCTAGCAGAAGCACAACACAATTTTTTTGGTATTTCCTTTTGAAAGACCAATCTGAAATAGTAGCAGAGACCAGGTCAGCATTTAGAGCGGTTTGAAGAAGTCAGTTATCTATTCTAAAAAGTCAGAAGTAAAAAAGCCAAAATTCACAATAAGAACAATAAAAGAGGGGAAACATGGATGAAATTCCTCATGCAGTGCATGAAAGGCAGATTTATCTAACATGTCCAAAACCAAACATGTTTCACTAAGACCTGACTTTCATGGGTTAAAAACAGATTGAAAAACTACTGAGCAATTAAGCAGTCTACACTTGGATGTGGAGGTCATGACAGGCACTTTTTAGAAGCTCAGATTTCTGTGGTGACCTTCTGTTCGTGAAAGATTGCAAACGTGTACACAATTAAGCTGAATCTTCCAGAAAACTGAGCAGTTACTTTATAATTTGTGGCAATTTTCAAAGACACAGCAATTAGGTGCTTAATGCTCTCTGACTGTCAGGGGAAGATAAATGCCTAGTCATTGCTAATACTTCTGAAAATAGCCACACCTATATTTGTTTGAATATTTCAATTTGAGTCTTAGGAAAGATTTTCCCCTGAGTACTTACTTATCTTCCAGCCTTACAGCATTGACTATTAATAATTAATACCTGTGCCTTATCTCTACTATATAGAGTATCCAAGCTATATTTATTCCAAGATTAATTAGCTGTTATAGCTAGGACCAGATTAGGGTTCCTATAAATCAGTCAAAGGGTTTCTGCAGAAATTTTAAATTGAAAAATGTCTGATTTTACAAAATGCTTTTTTTCATGTAGCAATACTTTTTTAACAATTTTCTTGAAAAAGTAAAAAAAAAAAACAATCAGATGAAAGGAAAATATAACATTTTGAGTTAGTTTGTCAGGACAAATTTTAGAAGCATTTTACATGTTCAACAGCACAGAAATACCATTAATACTGTATGCCACACTGCCTTGTGGGAACAGCCCATAGGTGCTTTCCACTCTTTATTGAAAAGCTAATACTTCATAAGACAAATAAAACAAACAAACAAAGCTAGTCAAGTGTAAAACTGGAGCTAGAAAAAACAATCTTTTATTCCTCTACAAGCAGTAAAATGGGCAAACTAGGGAGAGAAAAAACAATTTTATACAGTTTCATTTTGGCCTCATATATTTGACACTGTAGTTCATAAACGCTGCTTTAATTGGATGACGGCTTACACACTCAAACCAGCTTGGTTGTATATGTGATAGTACTTAATGACCACCAGAAATCATTCCTGAAGAGGCTGAGCCTCATGGGTCATTGAGAGCATGTTAGCAATATGGTTGTTGCCCAATGGCAAAGAAAAGACTTTGATCCTAATGCAGTTAACACATATTACCAAGAATCCTAAGAGGACATTCATGTTCAGCACTACTAATTTCTAAAGTCTTTGCCAACAGAGGTTTGGGTGGCAGCTGGGTATCTCAAAGCTCAGACAGATATCCTTACAGAAGCAGAGGGGAGAGAGAAAGATACTCAGAGATCTTGAAGGTCAGTCACGGGATAGCTAACGAGTCTTGGTGCTTCAAGTGCCAGTGGTGAGTAAGCAAACCATTACGGCTATCACTTTTGGTGCTGAGATCCTAAAATATGCTGAGAATTGCCTTCTAAGATTTCATTGCGATTGCATGCTGTGTTTCAGACTGGTGCTATCTTTACTTTGTAAATACAGACTTCACCTCTGATCAGCCTTTAAGTGGTACTGAGTAGTCATTAGCAAGGCCAGGTGTGTTCTTGCTTACCCACAAATGCTGAGCAGCTGATGTGCTATCAGCTTTCAGAGCAAAAGCTCACAATGAGCAAGGACACCATGCAAGGGTAAAAGCACCATTCTAGAAAGTCCATTTCACCACATCTTCCTTTAGTCCAATCTTCTATTGCCCTCAACACCAATGACCTCCTTCAACAAGGAATCTGCTCTAGTGACAGATGCTGAACAGCTGCATTGTATCATACTAGTCTCATCTCACACCAGGCCAAAAAAAAAAAACACAAAAAAGAGATGCTCAGCCAACACAGGGTATCCGGCACAGAATTAATGATGCTGCCTTTCCTCAAGAAAAATGTGTGATCATTGGCCCAAATATAATACCTAATACATGAAAACATACCAGTAAGCAGTTCCTTGAATAGGAGAATAAGTGACAACTCTTCCAGGTGTGTTTCCTGTTTGAAATGACTAAAAAGTACAATCTCCAAATAATGTTTTCTGGGTTCTTACAGTGTCTGTATCTCAACTATCTCTAGATTTCCTGGAGTGAGTTTGCCCTACAGCATTTCCCTCAGTGAGAAGAATAATAGGGTTCTATCCACCAATGTGGCAGCTTACTTTCATGAAACCATACAGGAACTTAATGTTTGAGAACTATATAGAATCACAGAATCATGAAGGTTGGAAGAGATCTTTAAGATAATCCTGTCCAATCATTCACCCAGCACTGTCACTGTAACCCCTAAACCACTAAGCCATATCATGCAGCGCCAGATGCAGATGTCTCTTGAACACCTCCAGGTATGGTGCCTCCACCACCTCCTTGGGCAACCTACTCCAATGCCTGACCACCCTAACAGTGAAAATTTTTTCTGATATTTAATCTGAATCTCCCATCTGAACTTAAAGCCATTTCCTCTTGACCTCTCACTGCAGACACAGTAGAAGAGACCAGCACCCACCTCCCTGCAACCTCCTTTCAGGTAGTTGTAGAGACTGATCAGGTCCCCCATAAGCATCCTCTGCAGACTAAACAAATCCAGCTCTCTCAGCCATTCCTCACAAGACATATTCTCCAGTCCTTTCACAAGCCCTGTTGCCCTTTGCTGAACACACTCCAGCACCTCAGTGTCCTTTTTGAAGTGAGTGATGCAAAAATGAACGCAGCACTAGAAGAGTGGCCTCACCAATGCCACATACAGGGAAATTATCGCTTCCCTAGTCAAATCTGACCAAATCTGGCTTAAAAAGTTACTACATCCGAGAGGTAGGAAGAAAGGCAATGTGATCCCACATACTCAGTTTTGTCAGATATGCATGTGAAAAAATCAACAATTAATACATGAACATTTGGAACTCACTTCTTCCCAATGGAGTATCAGACATAAAAGAGCATCTTGCAATTTACTGCATACTATTAGTACAGTCCTGACATCTTCTAAGGCACAGTTTCCCTAAAGGAACATCCAAATGTAACGTTGAAAGATAAGCCAGCAGCCCTGGTGCAGAACCTAGAGTCTTTAACTGCTAGATGATTTAATCTCATTGTCATTGTTATTCTTCCATACATCCAAAGATATAAAAAAGCTGCCATGCTGCCTGCTTTTGTGTCTTCCAGGCTTTCTTATTCAGTCTGGAATAGAAAGTGGAAAACTACAGAAAACTTTTAATTGTTTAGGCAAGCCCAAAAGATACGTACATGTTTACTTTTGTAATAGGAAAGGATAATTATGAAAACGGGCCTGGAGGGAGAAAAGGAACATACATTATAACTTACTTGAAAAACAACCTATAAAAACAACATCCATTTTCCCGCATTTCAAAATTTTGTTGCAACATAAGACAATTAGCTCAATTATCTACTTTTTTTTACAGTTAGACATTCTGAGTGTTCTAAACACAAATTTTGACACATTTGATTTGAAGCATCTGAAATATTGAAACAGTTCATTTTTTAAATTCTCAGACTCAGTCAAACAACACTCCTATTTCAACAGTCCTAAGTCAAAATGCTGAATTTTGGTAGCATTCTCTGAACGAACACATCTATGGTGAATTAAAGCTGGTATTTCTGCCTACTTGAGCTCCCTCAATAGATTACAAAACAAAAGGACTGCAAATTAGCTTTCAGAGCAACTCTGAAACCTTTGCACAAAAAAATATTACATGCGAATAAAGGGGAGGCAATCATCACTAGTAGACTAAATGTCACCAGGAGTAAATCTGCATAATATTTCATATATATGTATGTATGTGTGTGTACACTACATAATAATATACTATCATACAGCTTAGCTATTCAAAGAGCCAATCAAGAATAATTCACTGAAAGCCAAAATTAAATACATGATTTTGGCAGTTTCATTTGGAACCACTGATATAGCTCTTTCTGTGCAAACACAAAGACTATGCAGTCGAATATAAACTACAACAGAGGCATTCAGCACTTCCAAGAAACTGAGCAAAGCAACATGGGCTTTGCTACCTACACCAGAATCAATAATAATGCTCCTAAAGGAACAGATACGCTTTCTTGTTTCAGCTCCTATTACATGTTGTTTGAAAGAACCTTCTGAAGATGGTGCTTAGACTCTGTCAGTGTTTAACACAAATTCTGTTGAGAAAATTACAGAGAATTCTCCTAAAATTATTCAGAAACCTAGTGAAAATTTTTGCCCCACTGATGTGCTGGCTGTTACAGACAGGGCAGCTCTCACTAGCTTAAGAAATCACTTCCCTTGCATGAACTTTGTTTTTCTTTCTACTTTACACTCTGATGTATAACTGCATGTTCTTAGCCTTTGTTTTCCTGCATTAAGTAGGTTATGCCCTTCTTAATATCATTTCATAAACAAGCTCTCCATCCTCTTTATATTTCTAATACTCCTTCTCCTTCTTTCCTCTTTCCTTCAGTGAAATTGATCTTTCTTAAATGCAGACATCTAGATCAGAATAGCTGAGGTCTCATTAGGGTGCAATGATATTAATACTTTTCTGCAAATGCAATCTTAAGAAAAGACAAATAAGGTGTTGCCATTTATCATAGCTGCATTATGCACTAAAACTGGACCAGTCAATATTCATTTTATACATTACTCCACATCTCTTTATTTGTCTATGGAGCACTGAAGTACAGTGTCATGCACATTGTTAACTGGTACAGGATGAATTATCACTTTCCTTCAAAGCAATTGTGCTCAATCAATCAACCAAGTTTAACTTCAGAAAGAAGCTCTCAATGAATTCCACCTACTGGTCTTCACTGAGCTACCATTTCTGCTTTGTAACACATATAACCAACTCCTAACAATGTATGGCAGGAAATGTCTCCCTTTTTCCATGGTGGGATCTGCAAGAATTCTATGGAGCTTTGGAAATGTCTTCTATAAAACTAAAAGTACTCTTTTCTGTAGAGTGGCTACAATCATACCACATTTCTCGTCACTCCATCACACCTTACATTTGCTACAGTTTATAAGCACATACCTAAGCAACTACTTTCCTGTAAAAACGGGGGGGGGGAGTATTAACATGAATTTCAGATATTTAAGCTCACTACTGCTAAAATACAAAAGAATGGGAAGAGCTATCACCTACCTCACAATTTTGATCATCATCATGATTTTCTCTAGTTTTCTACTGAGTTGTCCTGGTTTTCAGCCAGGACAAAATTAATTTTTCATAGTAGCTGTGAGGGGCGGAGCCTGGAGCCATGTGCCCATGTTATTCTGTACCACCTCATGCCATTGGTGGTGAGTGGAAGTATGGGATTCTCACTTCTGGGAAGAAGGTAGGTGTGGCTTGTGGTCAATAAAAAGGTGTGATGGCCGGAGGGTCCATCTGCCATTGTTTTTCATTGTCCAGGGCTTGGTGAGCATTTTTGCTTGTAAATCACCCTTTGTACATTTTTTTTATTAGCATTGTTGCTGTTACTGTTCTTTTTCTTGTTTCATTGCTGTTTACAGGAAATTGTCCTTATGTCAACTTGTGGTCTCTGCCTTTTGTTTCCCACGGGAGGAGCAGTGGCAGGGGGAGGAAGGGGCTCATGGTTTTCTTTTTAGTGGGAACACTAAACAATGACATGAGCCCTTTACTGATGAACTTTTATCTAGCTACAATGCTTAAGCCCCAGAATAATTATTCATAAAGCATCATGCTTGTTATACTACTAGGAGATTGTTAGTTAGTATGTTTCTTTGAGATCAGAAAAAGATCAGAATAGTCTTCCGCTGAAGAAGTTTCAAAATCCTTTTGCATCTAAGAGGTATTTATGCATCTATATCTGATAGAGAAGTAAGATTCATGTACGTGAACCTCTACAAGATCAGAAATTCAGAAGAGCCAGGTGACATAAAAAAAATATTCCTTTATTATAACATTTGCTTGCAGTTTTAAACCTTAGGACATAGTTTGGTGCAGAAGAAATATCCAGTCTGAGGGAAAGTATTTGATGTTTAAATACTTTGAAATGCAATCTTTGAAAAAAAAAAACAAACCTACCAAAAACAAACAAAAGAAGACAAAGGGGCAATAGAAGATAGTGTATGTAAAAATACCTTATTTTGATGAATTGTAACATAAGAGAAAAAATATGTTGCTTTCAACTCAGCATCAGAGCTTTTGAGTCTGTACCCTTATAAAGCCTGACATAAGAGAGTTTAAAATAAAGAAATAGTACCCAATTAGAGAAGTTAACCATCTGCTTAAAAGCATGAGAGTAATTATAAATCTGCATTTTAAAATGCATGTATGGAAAATGTAGGTTTGTTAAGTTTATTTAACAACTGTTGATACAAGCCATCCTACTATACAGGATGGCTACAGTAGTCTCAGTTTTTTGATATAAAGGGAAATGAAGATGCAAGATTTTGCAGGTAAGAACATAATTTTTTTCTCAAATGGTCTTGTGCTGCTAAAAAGAGAAAATGTTAGCTTCAGTATAATCTTCCACAAACTTAACACCAAATTAGCTACACTACAAGATGTAAAACAACCGCATAGCCAACATGGATAAGACACTGCAATAAATTTATGAATCAGCTAACAGCTCTTTGAAACGTGGCAACCACATAAGGTATAATATAATAGGAATCACAGTGAGTTTGAGTTCTTAGAGTTTTTTTCTGAAGCATAACTTTTTTAAGTATTCTGACAAAAAAAATCAAGGTTTTTATTAAAAACACCCTTTTGACTGCTGTTAAGTAAAATAACTTTTCTGCAGCTGTTTTTGAGTGATGACAGAGAAAGGCCCAATAGAAGTAAGTATTCATTAAGTCCTACCTAATTATAGTCTAATTGAGCACTCCACCTAATCTTCCCATCAATTAAAACCAGGTGAACACCTCTATAACTTTTATGATTGTGAAGAATTAAGAACACTGGTCAGAATAACTCCTAATTATTTTCATTTTAAAAGGGATTTTTGTTTGCAATGGACATTATTTACTGCAGCTTTGCAAAGCTATTGCAATTCTGTAAGGTTGAGTTGATGGTGTTTCCTCAATTCCATTGATTTTTGATAAAACAAATTAGGGTGTAGCAAGAGATACCCAGTAAAATGTTTTTTTCCTCTTTAATCACAACGGTTTCAAACTGGTGATTGTTTCCAGATACTAAATGCCACTGTATGTCCCCAAGACATTATGTCATATCTAAGTCTTAATCTTGAGAGCAGTAGGATGACACAGTGAAGAAGCAGTTCTGGATTTCACTGTTTGAAGATTTCTGCTTCCTGTGTTGACCATTCTTTCCTACTCTCATACCGCAAAAATCATCTGAAGCCATGCAGGAGGCAGCAGTAGCAAATCCCCCAGAAAACACAACCTGCAGGACCATCTTACACCTACAAAAAAATGACTAATCATTGTCTACACAAAAGCCTAGAGCACAGGTCTGTAAATTTTATTGCACAAATGCAAAGATGCTCTTAGGGAGAACCAACCTGAAGAACTCCCCAAAACTTGACAAATCACGTCTGTTTCATATATTACAGATTTTAAGTCAGTGCACTCTGATGAGTGGAACAGAATTTCCACTTTTAGCTGTTAAACTTAATAGGATTTGTGCCTACATATCAAAAGAAGCATACTCTATAGAAAACTAAAAATCCCAAATTTCACTGCACTGCCGGAGCCTAGAGCTACTCTGTGCTAACTCTGAGTCATGACTATAGATCATTTCTAGCTCAAGTGCCCAGAAGAACTACACAAATCAGAATACATCAATTTACCTGAAACAAAAAAGATGAATTGAGGGGAAAATTAAATTAATAATGCCACTTTAGGAATACCTACAGATTACAGACAGAGTATAAATCCTTAGAGATACATAACTTTGCATTAGAACTTACATGCTTATTGAAAAAAAAATTAATTTAGCATTACTTAACAGCAATTGTAGTCAGAGATCACATACATACCCTCTGCTTCTCAGGGTCAACATATCGAATGCCGAAATAGTCTTTTTCCAGCAAGCTGTAATAGTTGCAGATGTGATCTATAAGAAACTGACCTTTGGTTTCCCTCTGTAAAACGAGAAATAATTGATACATTATGTTCAGTATTCTGAACTTTCTGTCAACAAAATCTAATCAAAATGTCAAGGCAAATGGCACATGAAATTTATTGTTATTCAGATGAAGACAAGGATTTAACCACTTATCTTCTCTAAAAGATGCAGGACATTAATGATCAATACACTCACTGCACATTCACAAATGGATTGGTTAAGAAAATATTATTACTACTCGTACCTCAGGAAAACTCATGCTGCTCTAATAGCTGCAAAATTTATAATACTTAATATATTACTAGTAATCATATTTCCACCTGACGCTACAATGGCTTAACAGATACTCATTTACATACAGAATTTCAAAACAGTGTGTGGCTTTTTGTATCCCCCAAGTTTGCAAGCAGTTTTGGCAGTGAGTACCTTACTGGATCTTCACACAGTGCCCGCACAAAATAGATCTGATCCTTAATTCCCAGTCAGTGCTACAGTAAAAATGACCAAATGACTGAAAGAGATGTTTTCATCTTTGCACTATTACTGAATAAACAATCTCATTCTTTATTTCTGCTTTCTTCAATCTCAATACTGTGTTTCATTTCTGCTTTATCTTCTGCCTAATACAGAGATCCTACATGAATTTTCATAACTCTTTTGATCAGCTGATGTGAGGGTTCAGGTTGGTTTTATTCTAATTGTGACTTGTGTCAATATTAACACAAGGTTAAAGCTGTTGGCTGAAAACAGCCCACTCTAAGCAGACAAAGGTGTTCCACCACACAGTGGTATCAGGTCTCTGCACCTTTTTTCCCTCTATCTGTCTACCCTGGTCCTACACTGAAACACCTCTGCTGTGGACCATGTAGTGAGTTCTATCCTTTGCTGACATGAAAAAACTTGAACTTAGCTCTCTAATGTCTACTGAATAGAAACTACACAGGACATGCAATTACAGGCAAGCAATCAAGCTTAGAAATTTCTCCAAACTAGTCCCTGAAAATTTTAATGCTATGCCTTGTTCAAACTTTCTTTAAAAAATGGACAATTTAAGCCATAAACAGCATGGCAGGCAAAACTGAAGAGACAGCTCTTGTACTTCTCAATATACTTTACAAAACTGGATATTATTATCATCTTCATTTCACATAGGAGCAGCTGAGGTAAAACCAGCATCATGACCTGTCTGAGGTCATTCTGTACAGGGCAGAGGAAACAATGGCCTCAGGTCCACCACTATCTGGTGAGACTGCTTCCCCCAGGAAAAATGAGACATGCTTCAAGTCTGGAGAGTTAGAAAATAAGACAGTACATGAACTACTGCTTTGTTTTCGTATCTTTAGAATTAATAAGGAATTTTGATGTGGATACTGTTGCTTGTTTGGTTTTGGGTTTTTTTCCATCACTGGAAACTAAATATCTAAACTAAATAAAATCACTGATAACTAAACAAAAAGCACCCTCCCTTAAGGCACTTGTCAGAGAGCTGCACTGCCATTCCAGTGTGTCAAGGCTCCTGTGGACCTCCCCTTCCCTGCCAATATGGCCTTCTCTCCTCCTGAATCCACGTCCAGCCACACTGGAATTACTATTTGCATTACAGATTTCTTTTTCCTAGATGTGAGGTCCTCAGCTTCAATTCCTACTGTGTAAGTCATCTACTTCTACTACTCCTATCTTTTTCCACTTTCCATTTCCTGTGTATTTACCCCTCACTATGCGTCCTGTACTCTTCCATACACTGCTCCTTGCCTGGAGGATATCTCTTGCCTTGTCTGCATGACAGTATTTCTATAATTTGTTTTCCTACTTTTAAACAGCCATTGTCAAAAGATGTTAACCCAATCTGTCTACCCTGTACTTGGTCATGAAACTTCATGCTTTGCATCCTGCACTGCTTCCTTTTTCCATGTTACACAGCTGCAACAGGCTTCCTTCTGTAATTTTTTCCTTCCAGCCTCGAGACTTTTAAAAATTAACTTCTTTACTGTTAAGAGTGGTTAGCACATACACTGTCATTTTTTGTACTGTACCCAGTTACTAGTATTGGGCATCCTAGTGACAATATAAAGAAAATTTTCCTCAAAGGGCAAAGTCCTATCAAAGACTGAAAAGTGCAAATAGAAAATGTCACTTTCTCTGCAGCTGACAAAAAAAGGCCTACCTTTATACAGTCAGATCTCAGTGAACTCTTTTTTAACTTAAAATCTTATAAGCGTTGCAAAGTTTTGTGACCATGTGAGACCATCAAAATATTGAGACAAAATTGCACAGGGACATTTCATTACAAAGGCAGTAGGAAAAACAATGAACACACATGTGACATGGGAGTTGCATATAGTTTTAAAATTAATCTACAGCAAACTAAATAGAACTGGGGAATAACTGCTATTAGGTGACGAAGGTACAATCAAACACAGATTTACTTAAAATGGTGTAAGAAAGAAATCTGATTTTTAAAGGCACTGGAAATGAGGAAACCAGACTGGTCATATTTTCATGTGAAAACATTAGAGGGTGTTACTGGAAAAACACTCAGTAGTACAATTTTCTAATTTCTACTGGTTAACATTCTAATCTACTCATTTAAAAAGCTTTTCACTAAATAACCACAAATTTTTGAGTTCTTGAAGAAACTGACAGAAGGCTAGGGCAAGTGTAGTGTTTTTCCATTCAGTAACAACATCCCCTTTCTAAAAGGAATTGATGCCCTAGTTTTCTTGCTTGGAAGATAGATGATGGAAACAAACGGAACAAAAAAGAGCAAACGAACAAAAGCCTCCAAGCTAAATTCATGCTCTAGAAATCTTTAAGCCTGTCATAGATAAATAGAGACTAGCTAATAACCTCACCCTTGGTTAGTATATGCTTCAGTTCATTACCAGACATTAAAAAATACTCAAGATGTATAAAAGCGACTATATTGGCACATATATGATGTAATGAGACTTTTCATAAGAAATACTGTTGCAAATGTTCCACTATTAATGCTTTTTAAATACCTGAAATTTGAAAAAACTCAATTGATACACAGAGGAAAATACTTGATGTAGCATACAGCATGTCAAGTTCAAATTCATAATACATTGTGAGGCAAGAAGGATGGGCAATGGCTGTTAATTTTGTTTTCTGCAAACAGCATACATAGACATTTTCTAAACTTCTCTAACAATGCTTCAAATTTTCCTTAGCTTTAGAATCTGATGATTTTTCTCATCTCCCATGTTGTTTGATACACTTATTACATATTATCACATATTATCATACTACAAAAGAATATATTAAATTCAAAGTTTATTCTCATTTGTGAAAGAATATGAATAAATTAAATTAGGAACTGCCAGTCATCCACAACAGAGCAGAGGAATGGATTTGGGTCACAGAATAATGAATATAAAATATTGCCTGAAATTTCAGAGAGTTGCCATATGGCTTTCCAACTAAGCAATCCTTTAAAAGCAACGAAACAAAAACCCAACCAAGCAAAAACAATCCCCAAAATTTTTTTCTATACCATAAAAAGTACTCTGCAGTAATTCAGGAAAATATTTTTAATACTACAGTTTAGGATGCTGAACATGAAAACATTACATCATTAAAAAAGCCATTATTTCAAACACTACTAAAATATATCAGCCACAAACAACAGGAATCTAAGAGCAAAAATCAAGTCATACTTTTAAAATTTTCACAACTCAAATATTTGATAATTATACCATAGTTTACCCTGAAGTCATCAACTACTGAAGACACAGGAAGGCTAAAATAAGAGTAACAAAAGTGTGTGAGCAAGGGACACGAAATGTCCCGGATTGTAATAAATACATAATTTTCAATGAAAGAATACAGTGTTAAACAAGCCACTTTTCTTCTACGTCCATTAATTGAAATATATCTGTCTACCTCAACGGAGATATATTTTCCTTCAGATTTTTGTAATCTATACAATGTCTTAAAGCCCTATAATGTAGATATTTCATACACTCAACACAAAATTAGGTTTTTGGAGATTCCTATAAATAATTTGAGGAATGACTCCTTGATTTGTTTAGATAAATTGGCACAGACAAGATGAGTATGTTTTTTCCTAAGGCTGCATTTGAATATCTGACCTTAATACCACTAAAATCCCCCAACAAACCCCAACACACATGCAAGGGATATAATGCCATGTAAATGACAAAATCCCTGAACACAGAAGGTCAGCTTGCAAATAACTGTTAAACTCTGCTTTTTAAGATGGATCAAAAGTTTTCTTTTTCATTGAAACAAATATGGATCAAATTAAACAAGCAGCTGTTGCAAAAGAATTAAGCAAAACAAGGGACATTCTTCACTCCAACAAGACAAGAAAACATGCTCATATAGAGTCTTGTACTGATTGTCTCATAGGACAACTTGAGCTTAGCTCTAGGAACTAAGACACTCCATAAGTGCTTCATTTTTCCTACCAGACATTCTCATTATGGCTTCCATTTCTGCAACTCTGCAAATTTACAACTGAATAACCCAATTCCTTGATAATTTTTCTGTTATACAGAAACTAATCAAACAACGTTTGTCACTCTTGAGCAGTTTAAGTCTAACACATTATCCCCACCTCATCCTTGCTGTAGGGATTTCCTTTTTTTATTCCTCGTTTCTTTCTGCAACTTAAAAAGCAAGGGAGAGTGTATCTTGTTCTACCAGTTTAACCATTTTCTGATGACAGCAAATGAGACTTCAAACATTTGTCACTGCTTCACAAATCTGAAAATGAGAGGAAAATTATTTATAGTAGTTTAAGGTCTTGCATTCAGTGAAATGTCTTTCCTATTTGCATTTGTTTCACTGTGGAGTTCTGTGTCTATTTATCTGAATGTCGTCACAAGGAAGAGCAAGAGTCACAAGCAGATTAAACACAACGCTTCTGCTCTGTTATCTAACAACTGAAGTTCTGCCAGCTGTACTTATCTCTGTCAGGAAGCCACTGACATTACTGAGAAGTAGTGCAGAGTCATAAACATAGTATTTATTTGTACTGGGGATTTTAATCCTCATCCCATAAGTGTCTTAAATTGTGCGAACAGTTCCCAACAGTGACTCTGTGTAAAGATGGCCACATATTTAAGTGCTTATTTAAGTGTAAAGCCACTTAAAAAACCCCAAACCAACCAACCAACCAACCACCCAACCAAAAAAAACCCCAAACAACAACAAAACAAAAAAAATTCATAAAAAACCTGAGCCTGCCTCACTAATCAAAACCAACCAAACCAACCCCCCCATACACATATATATATTTAAATATATATATTAAAAACTACAATTAATCCAGCATTTCTGTTTAAATACATGGAAAGTCAGGCTCTCAGGTAAGGCAAGCATAATGTCTGATTTTTTTATGCTTGTTTTATTTAGTGTGTAATATATTTTGAAATCCTATGATTGTAAAAGAATTAAATACATGTATTCTAGAACAATCATAACAACACCATAGAATGAAAATTAACCCAGTCAGAAAAATAGACAAAACCAAGAAGTGCCTCTAAGGCTAAAAGAAGCAATTCAAAAAGCCCAGTGAAAACTGAAATAGACAGTTCTGTTGACAATACTTAACAAAAATTATAAAAAGCAACAGAGCTAAACTGTGTCTTCGACTGCCATATCTCATATTTCTGAATTCTCTTCGGATATCCTCTTCCAGTGATGAGATCATATCTCTTCTAGGCTTTTCATGAGAGAAATAACTTGAATCCCAATAGGAACACATCCTCCATTTCACCAACCATTATTCTATAGTTCAATATGGGGGTCAGCTCTCATGCACAGAAGTGTGGCTATAAAAGGACATCTGGGAGCAATTCGCAGCTCATGTCAGTTTTGAGACAGCTGTCACCAGTGGCACGACAAAAAAGTCCACCAAGCATCACTTTTGGAGTGGGGATGTGCCATGGAAGTGGAACTTATTTAATATCAACCCTTTGAAGCTGAAAGGCGAAGAGCACAGAGAAGGAAGGCAACAAGACATGCCAAATTTCACAGTATCTTATAGATGAAATTTAAGTCCTGCCTGAATAGCAACATCAAGAACACAATCCTCACTGTGCAACAACCAAAAGCAATGAGGTCAAACAGGCTCAGCTCCAAGCTGGCAACACTGGGCTATCCCTGACCCTGACAACCTTTAACACCCTGTTCAAATTTCTTATGGCTCTTTGGATTTATGGATTCACTGAAAAAACAAATGACAGCAAATGCTCACAAAACAGATACACAGACAAGTTCTTTGCCATTTTTCTTCCATCTTTGAAAACAGAAACAAGAATATCTGAAGAAGTTTCACAAGAACTAGACACTGCATAATGCCTTCAAAATATAAAGGACAATTAAAACATGCCTGTTTCGTTCCTCAAGTAAAATGTTTTAACTTTTTTTAAACAAATTCTTCCCATAATCAATACTCTGTTTTGACGTATTTGAATACACAGTGGAAGTCTATTATGCAACAATTAACTGGAAAGTTTTCTCAATTGTAGGAAGAGCCAGGTTTTTATTGGTGTTAAAATTACAAAGTAAAAAAACTAACAAACTTTTGCTGAAAAAAACTCCCACAAACAAACTGGAACTGGTAGATTGCATTTTAGAAGCAAAGTATTTCTCACAGATTTTTTTGTTTACAGTCAGGAATTAACTGTATTTCTACAAACCAGAAACAAAGGGGGAAAAAGAAGTACCAATGATTTTTAATGAAAATTACATAACATGACATTGCAATAAAGTAGCTGGCATTATAAGAGTCCTCTTCCATACATTATTTTGTATGAATTATCTTTAAGTATATATTTTGTTCTATATACTAGTTCATAGATCTACAATACTTAGCCATTATTTACAACAACATTGTCTAATCCTGGAATGTAGAGAAGGATGGATTTTTAAATTTGTCTGTTAATACATTTTATACATTTTCTTATGTATAAAAGAAAAGTATGTGAATACATGTAAGAAAGCATTAGAGAATTAATGTCCATTTTCTTTCACAGGGAATTTAGCAGTCAGTAGTGATAACCTTTGTCCACAAAAATGCTCTCTGGTTTTAGAACTCATTTGGTAACCTGGAATGAGTCTTGAAGAACATCATTTTTACAAATGTATCGGTCCTTCAACTCAAATTTCTAAACCCTTAATTATCAGTTGAACCCCAACTGCTACATTTAATAAAGAAAATCAAATTAAGGGGAGAAAAAAAGCCACAAACTAGCCTCTGTCTACTGTTTCATTAGGGCAACAAATACACAAATGAATCTCAAAGATAAAGGAGAAAGGAAAGAAAAAAGAAGGCTGATAAGAATGTCTGTGCTGGGAAGAAAAGAAATAAGGGGCAAGAAATTTCAAGGCTGTATGTGTGAATGCAGCTGTGGAAGCTTTATTAATCTTAAATGAAACTGCATGGCTCGATGTTCACAGCATTGAAAATTTACCCAGAAATAACTGCTGCACTGAGGTTAGAAACATGCTTGTCAAGTCCCTCTTATGTGCAAACTCAGTTGGAAAATGGACCATTTGAAGTTTCTTTTTTTTTCTTTAGTTTTGCACTATTGATTTGCAACAGATGGCCAGATTTGTCCATAAAAGCATATTTTTGCCCTCTCTTGTATTAGATATTATAAGGATAGTGGTCCAATAATAAAAGATGAAGGGGAAAAAGAGATAATTACACCACAGAAAAAATCACACAATGCCAGTCCTATGCAAGGGAAATTATCCTAAAAGCAAAATACTATGGAAATTGAAAATTATATTCTACTACACAGTAAAACCTGGACAGCAGGAGTGAAGACACATAACAGCTTTCACACAATCAGTTCTTTACCTCAGTGCTATTCTACAAGTAAATTCCTCTGATCCTTTAGTAAATTATAAATGATAAAAATAAATACTTATAGTTCACATACTGCAGTTCTCAAAGGTCTTCACCAGCCTGGCAGGCAAGCACTGAAGAAACCGCAAATGCAACTTTCATTGACAAGGCTCATCATCGTTTTCTGTCCGTCCTATGACAGTTAGGCGTTTAAGTTTTGTGTCCCTGAAGTGGCAGCCTCACAGAAGGTCTGCAGCATTAACTGCTCACTTCTCCTAACAGCTTCCATTAGTGCAGCATTTGTGATGCCATCTGAGGCACTATCAATTTCTTAAAAGGAACTGAGTCCTTTGTCAACAAATCTTTCACTTTATTCAATACCCAGCATTGTTCTGCTTTTTCTCTTGCATTCTTGACATCATACCACATCTAGAAAAGTGGATGAGAGATTTCAAAGATGACTTTTCAGCTCCCACCTACAAAGCAACTTAAAAGCCAAATCAGGATTTTTACAGAATTACCTTATGTCCCCTAGTACGGGTGATGGTCAACAATCCTCCCCATGTAATACTTAGCCCCATGCAACACTGAATCTTCTCAGTTGTTTTCTGCAGTCCCAGAAAAATTGGTACACATTCAAGTACAAATTTAAGTATCACTCTTTAATCATGCCTTTTCTAACCAATACATAACAGTATGCCCTTATTTCTCTTTAAAAAAGAAGAGCAACCAAAAATACTTCTAGCCAAATAAGACATTTCCCTGAGCACAGGCAGAAGGGAGAATCACCATAGTGTGACACAGCTTAATTAAGCTGCTCATAGAAAAACAATCAACCAGAGCTGTTGCAAGAATGCCCCTTGACAAGTACACTTCAGGGCTCAGCTGAACGTGTTGAACCATAACCTTTATAAGGGTCATGCAGGAACAACTACACCTTTGTTTTCACACAAAGTGGGAGAATACGACCACAGCAGAGAAGGCAAGTTGAAGGGAATTATGAGTAGAGCAGCAGAACGCCTGTAAACACTGATGTTGGCACCTCAGGTAGTCTCCTTCAGCCCTCTCCCCAGCTTGGGGTTATCCGCCTGTGTTCCTCTCCTCATGTGAGAAAATACAGCATGAATGCCCACAAGCATGACATGGGGTGTGCATGGCACTGCGTGGGCGGAATGGAGGAAGAAAAGGAAGATCATGGAACATAATCCTTTTAGGGAAAGATGTCCTAACGGCTGAATTAATGATCATTTGAAAGGCTATTAAACTGATGTACAAGGCTAGGAGCTTACATAATGAACAGAATATATGGCTAGATATTACAGAAATTTGATCCATCATTATGTGGATTATTACAGAATCACAAACCCAGCTGTGTAGTCAGAGGTCTGGCAATATCATCTCTCAAGCACACCAAATCTCAAAAAGTGCTGCCAATCACAGATAATGTCTCCCGACAGACAAGGCCCTCAATTATGGTGATGAAGACAACAGCTCTCAGTGAACCAGCTGAAAGTGTAACTCCTATGCTAATCTGATGGGATAAAGGCCTAGATGAATACTTTTGGCTAACTGCAGAATCCTCACTGTGCTATGCACTTGAACGGTCCAAGAGACATACCATATAATTGTATCATTAATGCCTCAGAGGACACTTGCCATAATATCTACTGTGAGTCTTCAGAAAGGTTTTACGGATTGCAAGAGGGTGATGATGCAGAAACAGGTCTCCCACTTTTTACTAATTTAGAATTCATCAACACATGTTTCTTTCCATTACTCACTTGCCCACCTGCTCCAGATAAGTGACTCTTTTCTGAGCAAACTATTTGGTTTTTAGTAATATTGCAGCATGGTCACTCACTTTTCCCATGTGTTTTGACTGCAGAAATTTTATAACTTCAAGGATTATGTTGGGTCATTTCCCATTCCACAGAGTGTTTTATTCCTTCGCTTTCTTTCAGTGAACTGAATTTTACCAAAACTATTTCCAAACTGTCCAACTAGTGCTTTATAGACACACATGGTTAAATATATTTTCCTGTTCAAAATAATTACACAGAAAAGATCCGTTCATCAATACTTTTAATAATCCCAGCTGTTAATGCTTGTTTTGAAGGAAAACAAATATCATTAAATATGTGAGATTAGACATCCAATCTTCAGAAAATAAAATTTATGGTAGATTGAATACACTGGAGAAAGAAATCATCCAGAAGCATTCCTTGGATGTAGCGCCCACATCAACACACCCCAATGGTATTTCATAAAAGCCAGCTACTGGCATCAGAAAAGGAACTCTATGTCATACAAGCCTCTGTCTCTTTGCCAAAGTACCCAGATCACAACCACGTTTTTTTTGTAGTAGGGATATCTGGATTGATTTTTTTTCTTTCTTTCTCTCCTTCTGGAGGTTGTTCAGTCCTTGAAGAACACATGAACTGCCTCATTAGCACTACCTATAATAAGACTTCCATTTGAGAGAACAGCCAGAGCAACCCTTGCATTTTTAATCATCACCTCACAAAATTACAAATATAGTAAGACTTACTCTTTTGCACTCTTTGAAGAACAATTTATAAGAATCCATATTTAAAACAAGTAATCTTTTAAAATTTCTTTTATATATCACCACAAAAAATCCAAATAGAGAGCTTTACAGACTTGTTCCATTAACCACAGCTGCAAATAAAGAAGATAATAAAGCAATATATTTTACAGACCCCCATAATTATTTCACCCTTACTAGATTCCACTTTTCCTCCCTTACTGTGTCAGATTCATCTTCATCTTTCTGTCCTGTGCCCAGATTTCCTGTTCCCACGCATTCAGCAGAGATCAAAGGCAAGCTGACCTCGCCTTTTACTGTTTCAGTAATTGGTCTGTTTTTCACATCTTTCAGTCATGGAACATATTGACACACTATTAAAATGCCTCCTTTTTGACTAAGTTGGGAACTCATCACACTTTTTTCTTCTTAGCAGTAGTTATTCTTGTATCTCTTTTAAGATCTCCACACCCTAGGACACTGCAAACATTTCTTTACACCTAGTAACCGGAAAGCAAAGCCTTGAATTACACACTAAAGGACAACTTGCTTTTTCCACTTCAGATTCTGACCTTAAAGAAACACTACGTAAGTCTACTAAGGACACAATTTCCTATCTTTGGTATTTATAAAATTTTAGCTCTCTGTCAAAACTGAACAAAAAAAGAAGAAAGAAAATATTTCATAATATATGTTTAAACACTGGAAGTTTTTAGATATGTTCTACAGTGGCTGGCCTTTGAGGAAGGCATTGAAAAGCCAGTTTATTGCATATGATGCAGGGATGTCTATGCACACAGACCAGTTACCCTCAGCTATTCACACTGCCTGTTACAATAGAACATAAAACTCATTAAAACATGAAAAAAACAAAGGCAGATGCTGAATAGGAGCACTTGTATTCATTTTATTATGTGTAGTGGGGGATAAGAAAGCCATACAGTGGAAACTGCATTCTGTATGCAATTGAGCACAGTTCTCCTAAGCAAATTTCTTTAGAAAAGTCAAATTCTAACAATGAAAATTCAAAACCCAACCAACGATGACAAAAGTAAATGTGCTTTATTAAAGGGTATTTAAACATCAAAACAAATTTTTGGAAATAAAGTCCTATTCTTACAGAGGTGATTAAGGGGATGGGGAGAGACCTGGCAAAAAATTATAGCATACAGTAACTTTCATAAATTAATAGTAGGTCTGATTCCTAGGTGACCAATTGCATCAGAAGGGTCTCTCTTTATATTCCAGTCACATTTAGAATAGAAGCAGAGCCATGGCAAACATCAAGATGAAAACTAGGCAATTTGAAAAAGGAGTGAAGAACTTTCAGTATTATTTCAACATAAAAAGAATTAAGTAATGTTTCTTTTTCTCCTCTGACTGTTGAAAAATCTGTCCTTTTTTTCTTGTAATTTGGGATCAAACTAAATCTACATTCTTGCCACCCAGGTCTTTCATGGGTACTACAGGCTTATGTGAAAAACCAAACTCTTAAAAAGTCTCTTAAGAAAGAGCTACAGTCAGCATATANCATTTTTCTAAATTTAATAAAAAGAGATTTTTCTAACAAGCACAAGGTTGACATGGAGATTCTAACAAGCAAAGCTCTGACAGCTTCATACCTGCCCTGCCAAAACTGACTTCAAAACCTCAGGATGCAGGTGTTTGATAGTGAACCTCTTTTTCAAAACTGGAGAAGTTGCATAAATAAGCGGACGACACCAAAGGAGAGGCATCTTGTCTTACAGCATAAAGCAACTTCTTGGATTTCTCTTTCTGCCTAACAAAGTGATGCAAAAAGGACTTCTGAGAAATAGAGCAACAAACAAGCAAGTATGGGAATTGGTAAGAGAACAAAGGAGACATTTCAGTATCCTTGCACCCCTCCTGTGGGATGCAGCAAACATTTTAAGCCATGTGCCCTAAGTACAAGAGAGCAGTAAGCAGAAGGAAAGCAGAGAGCAGGGAAGACTTCACCACCAAGTGAACTGCTGTCATTAAGCCAAGCACATCCACCTTCATGTGTTCTCTGAAGAACCATAAGGAAAGGACTGAACTTGTGAATTGACTGAGAAAGTACCAGAGTTAAGTATAAACGTATTAAAGACACATGAGACCCAGTAAGCCAGGATATATCCTTCTAGACAAGATGGAAGATACCTTTTTCCCAAGGCATTTAAACCTTAGTGGAAGAGTTATACCCTGCTCTTACACTGTCCTGTCTCACCATCTTGTCTTTAACCATTCCAAGTCCTGCCATCTTCCCCTTCACCTTACAATAGTGCATGGCCAACCTCAATCCACACCAGCAGGTTAGCACACATCAAGATACCCAGCAGCCAGTGCTCTGAGGTTTTGTCTTTGTCACCTTCTCCCAACAGAAAATAGAAACCCAAAAGGAACTAAACATCAGCTTCCATGCTCTGAGCACTTGACAGTAAGTCAGAGTTACAGGCATGGCAGGAGAGCAGGCACAAGTGATCAGTGGTGCACAGCTGTCAGAAAGCACCAAACCACTGAAGGACACAGCTTCCCAGTGTGGCTGGAAGGTGTTTCAATAATTCTATACATCTATCTATCTACTCAAACAGTGACCCCACTGAGTTCCTGCAGTACACAGTCATATATAGCTGTCTTGGAGACCAGCAGCAATTAGTCTTGAAATATTTAATTAAGAATCTCTCATAGCAATGGCTGACAGATAAAAAAATGCTGACCATCATTAGATATTTAGCTCATTAAAGGCACTTACTTTTCTAGGTTATACTGCATCTTTCTACGTCTCATACATAGATTTTTTTTATACAGACATACATGTACACACTCTCTCTATAAATATGAGAGAAGGGTGTCAAGAAAAAGAACTATCAGATTCTAAAATTAGAGAAGACCATCAGATCATCTGGCTATCTGCATTATTTGGAACATACAATTTTATCCAATTAACCTCTCATACTGGCCAGTCTTATATTTTCTCAAACTCAATAACTATTTTTTTCCACAGTGTCTTCAGCCAAGGCAGTCAATCTTGATTTAAAGCTTTAAAAGAAAAGAGGTTGAAAATATGCAGATTCTGTTGCAGGTTTATTCTACAGTATTAAGACCTTTACCAAACAAACTTGGAAATACCCCGTGCTTCAGCTGAACTGGTAGCACAGCACCACAGAGCACCATGATTTCCCACAAACATTTTTACTTAAATAAAGATACTAAAAAAAAAAGAGCTACCTATCTAGAACAATCTCTTTTGATCAAATGGATTTAATGAAGGACTATGATCTATTTGACAGCATTCAAAAACTGTTATTTTAGAATATACATATGCTGTCATATTTAATAATATTCACTTTATCACAAAACCAGAACACATTCCAAAATTTTAAGCACAGCTTTTCTCAAAAAGTTTTAAAATCTAGTTTCATCCCTATTTTATTGAGTCCTTAAAACAGCTGTGAGCAGCCAACTTCAAGCATCATATCGGGTGAAATTTATTAAAGATCAACCAAACTACAGTCTGAAAATATACATATACATAATCTATGTCAAGTATCTACCTAGTTCTTCAATATCATCCTTCAAAAGTATGCAAAACTTCACCATCCAAACAGCTTCTGATATACTGAGTAACTGTGAAGTTTGTAGTTATGCGTTCAAAAAAAAAGTATGAAAGGAAAAACAAAGCACTGGAAAATTAGGAACATCTCATACAATAGTCATTTTAGCTGCCTAATTGATACTGAGAGCAGTTAACTTGCTCTATACATAATTTTAGATGAGAGTTATGGGCCTGTTGTTTCTTATGATCATGGGGCAAAGCCATTCTTTGATGTGAGAACAGCTTTCTCAAGTCCTGTGAGTTTTTCAGCCCATTGCTCAAGTACAGATCTTGTACCCATGCATGTGGGCCACTCTCCCCATCCCCAAAAGCACCTCTGCACAGATTTATGCAGGTGCCATAGACACACATGCCATAGACCTCAAGCTACAATACACAGTTGCACTCAAGCTACCAAAGCCCATTAGTTTTCCTGTGCTGGTGCCTAATGCTCTGCCCTCCAATAGCTGATGCAGAGCTAGCACCAAGGAAAGAGTAAGGGGTAGGGATATCCTTTCTATACTGGTACTGCAAACACCCATTTCCAGTAAATTCATGACAAATTAGTGAAACAGAAGGCAAGCAGGCAGCTTGCCCTGGGACAGAATTATGCATTCCCTCTCCTGAAAACACATGAAACCAGATGTCAGCCCTGGCTCTGTGGCTGCCATGCTTCCTACCTCACTGTGGCACAACTTTTTAATGTGACCCTAAACCAGAGAGGAAAAAATAAGCATGGCTGTTCCCCCTGGCAGAATCAAGGGAAATGCTCAGAGCCATACACTGAATGCTAAAGCTCAATTTTGTATTTGTCAAGGTCCCCAAAAAAACCCTCAGCTAAAAAGGAAATACAGAAAACAGATCCTGCCTACAGCAAGTGACAATTCCACCCACTATATACTCCTTGTGGCCATTTCAGACTCTCCTGTTTTAGACTGTTTCCCAGTTCACTTCACCCTCCCTTATCCTCCACTTCAAACCATGGGTCCTGACAGAGAGCTTTGAAATTGCAAGCTAAAACACAAAGATTCTTCTACTGCAAAAATATTGTCAGATAACTATATTGTACATATGGAAAAAAAAAAAAAACCCAAACCCAAACCTCTTGACAGTTTAACTTAGAAATTCACATACTTTCTTCAGTTTGTTTCTCAAACCATCAAAAGAAGAAAAACAATATACCAAAACAAGTGGTGCAAAGGGAGCAAGTCTCAACCTCTGAAATGCACAATCAGGTAGCAGCCACCGTACTTTTCTTTCCATCACCCTCTGTTAGGGATAATACCAGGGAACCGATGATGCCAACTCCCATTATTGCATTGAAATTGCTGTGATATTTGATCTACTCCTGAAAGAGTTCCCATAAAACTGAGCAACAATCTCTGGTTGAACTTT
>VWZF01002317.1:65706-99290 GCA_013396755.1 Sclerurus mexicanus | reverse complement strand
TGAACTTTAAAAAAAAAAAAAAAAGGATAACACGGAAAACAAAAGCCTCAAGCTGAGGGAAACCCACACTTCCCTTCAAAACACCAGAATGTGCAAAAAAAGAGGCAAACCCATTGTGTAAATACAGTTTGCCTTTCTTAAAAGCCAGTCTTCCTATTTTGGAAGTGATTTGTATATGCTTGTTATTGGCAATACTGGAAAAAAATAGCAAATATGCTGAGTGACATGCAGCAAATGAACTAGTGCAACCAAAACAGTAATAATAAACTATTAGCCTTCAACAGCATCCTGCCAGGACTACATAAATTAGATTCAACTCAGCTTTTCTCTTGAACACAGAGGTATCAGTCTATGTCAAGGACAAAGTTTCAGCCTTCCTAATGCAATACTCTTCTACCTACACTGTGAAAAAGCAAGCGTCTAAAGGTCACTTGCATCATAGATTTCAAATTTCAAATCAAAATAATGAATACATTTATTACAGCATTATATCTGATCTAGGAATCAGTACACCACATTATATTGGGATGGCTTAATGACTCCAAACAATAAAATATAATTCACAAAAACTGTTTTGCTATGAAGACAAGCATTGCTTTCAACTGCCACCACAAGACAACACAGAAAACTATCTCCTGTCTGAATGCTACTCAAAGTGTATAAATAGTCTTTATTCTTATAACCCATGAAGAGCATCTGATAATCCTTTCCATTTAATAAATTTTAATGCATGGTAATACAAAGTTTAATCACAAATTGTCTAGATTTAATGAATTATGTTTTGACAGTATTCTGCCTTGTCACTTGCCTTCCTATCAGTTTTTTGATTCATGTGCAAAAATAGCTGTATTTCACTTCCTCACATTTCGATGCCTATTTTGCTACAGTGAAGAACAATGTATTTCCAAACTCTATTCTTTTGTATTTTTGTAGCACTAAACACTGTAAAATACAGCAAGAAAAACATCTGTATTATTCCGTTTGATAATCTAATCATCCATCCATCCATCCATTTCATCCATTCCATCCATTTAACACCAGTCATTCAGTCAGGAAGACAGTCTTTTTTCAGACTACTCTGAGCAAGGAATTAGCAGAGGGCAAATTCTTACTAACTCTTCATCTTAATAAGGGACATATGATTGTATCCTGGCAATGTAAAAAAACCCCATAGGTATTATATAACCTAACTTTTCCAGAAAGCCACTGCATTAAGGATGTAGCTGGAAATTTGTGTGATAATAACAACATCTCACAGTTGCCTAGAACATTCATGGAAAACATCTAAGCAATAAAGTTTTCTCTTCAAGAGCAAGTTTATTTACTCAGAATAAAAAGGCAAAGAGCAGCATCAATGAATGCCAGAGCATGTCTGCCCTCAGAAACATGACCATGGAAATACACTAGCTCTTTCCTACACACATCCTAAATTAATAAAAACCCTAATACCACACCTGCCCAAGGCACCACAGGGCAAATAAAAAGGCAACCTGGAAACACTCATGTCTACACTGGCTTCTCAGAGAAGTTCACAGAAAATTCAAGGTCTTATTCAGACCATAAGTCACAGTGCAAGATATTCTAAAGATCACATAAAGGAGACATAAACATTTTTATCCCCTTGACAGTCATCTGTGTTACAGCCCAGGACAGGCAGATGACTCCATTGCCGAGACACTATTATACAGGGCAGAATAAAGCAAAATCATCCCACATAATAGAGGAGGGAAAGATTACAGGGGCTTTATAGGATGTGCACAGCAACAGATCAGCTCTGAATTGGTGGAGTTTATTGAGGCTGGCTCTACACCAGCTTTACTGGTGAGATGGTGGAATGCAAAGACAACCTATAAACATTCCATACAAACTAACTTTAAGGTGTTCCATGACTAAAGCATAGAGCAGTCAGAGTGACAGCAGAATCAGAATACACACTGCTCCCACCTCAGGAACACCACCTCTTGGGCTAGCAACACAGACGTTCAGGCAACCGTGATAAATTTTTCATTCTTTTCAAAAATGCACATGTGAGAAAAATGTTGACAAGTAAATAATATAGCTAAATATACTTTCTAAGTGCATTTTTAAAATACTAGCTGAAAAGACCTTTTTAGGTCATTCCACTTGCAAAATACCGTACTTTTTAAAGTTATTTCTTAGAAATCTTGGATCCCAGTCTGAAAATCTTGCTGACTTCTTTAAAAAAATCAGTGCTTAATTCTGCAAGGGTCAAATGCGGCAGTAACTTCACATTTGATGGGGGATGAATAAATTAACAGCTCAGAGGAGGAGAAAAGAAGAAGCAGGTACCACACAGCATTTTGCAGTCTCAGGCTAGCAAGTCAGCCTACAATGCAAGCTGTTATTCACACATCACAAAAAGGCTCTTCCTGCTAATCTGTGGAGCTCAAATCTGTACACAACTCCTATAGTCAAATAAAGAGTTCAGTGTATTAATTCTTCTGTCTTGATCTCAATAAAATTCAATGTCTATGTAAAATGAGTAAGCCAGAGTCATCCTTTCATATGTTTCCCTTTTGCACTAACATGCTTATGCTTTTTTTTTGTTTTTTTTAACTTCTATTTACATTTTTTTCTTGTTTCAATGTGTTAATATTCCAAAATGGTAGCACTACCTATCACACAGACTTCTGAAGGTCTGAAATACCTATACGTATCATGGTAATGCCAGACACATACATCATGCACTCTCAGGAAAAGGTTTGCAGGGGCCAGATTTGCAGAGGGGAAGATGTGTGCCCAGATTACCCTGTCTATTTGCATGTCATCCGTGCAGGAAAAGAACAGAACTGTCAGCAGTCACAAAACTCAGTAGCAGCACAGAGGTGTACACTTGAAAGAAACAGGGTAAATGCACATAGCCTTTTATCAGCACCTAAAGAGAGGCTGAGAGTGTGAAGATTCAGCACTCACAGCATCCCAAGACACACCTGGAACCACCAAGGATGAAACACCTACTGACTCTGGATTGCTGGATCCCTTCAACCTACTTGCAGTAGCAGCAGCCTTTGAAAAGTTTACTCTATTCTCAAAGGAAAGCCAGAAAAAGTAGGTTTGTTTCTATTATCAATGGGTTCAGTCATGGGAAATTACATCAGAGCATTGTTCAATGAAAAGTATGAACTTAAACCAGTAGAACAAGAGGAATGACACCTTCAAGGCAAAAGGATTGAGTAAATTACACAACAAAACTGAATGTTTGAGCCTCAGTTCTCCATTCTCCTTTCATGTATACCAAAGACATCTCTTTGTTAATTTCATTAGATTTAATTTTAAAGTTTTCTAGATATGATAAAGCTAATGAATTACTACTGCATTTACGTTCATTAGTTCAAAAGTAAACTGACCAATTAGTTGCATAAATCTTAAATATTTGAAAAGTAGCAGGACTTGAAATTTTCTTTGGAATTCCCTAAGAAACTCAGTAACACAACTGAACTCTATTTTGTACAAGCCTTATGGTCTTTAATTTCTTTCCAGGAAATGCCAGTCTTTCCTCTTTATGTTTTAGCACACCTAATGCTACCAAAGACACTTCAAATGAGAAAGCACACATTCTAAAAAACTCAACCTACAGGAACTTGATTTTCTTTATTAAAAATATTAAAAGCAAAGAAAAGTTTTTGTATTAAGCAATTTAATAAACTAGCTAATATATCATTACTTATTGTACAATCATCGCTTAAACTCAAAATATAAAGTAATTTAAATGAAATAACAGAAACAGAAAATTCAACATTTTGAATCATCAAAATGAAAAACCAGCATTTAGAATCTCCTGTGGTAAACAAACATTATGGGTTTTGAATGCATGATTTATGCAGTAAAAACAGTAAATTAAATATTTCCCAGTTCAAAGCAACACTCTGGTCACTGTTGCAGCCATGCCTCCAGTGCACTGCTGCTATCGGGAATTGCACTATGGCTTCACACAGTTCAGCGATCCACTTATGACTGTTTTTTCCTCAATTCTCCTCTGCAAGTCACTGCACAAAGAGCTAACTTGGAACAGCATATGCTCCATGATTCATGGCAACTGGATGCACTGCTCTGATCTCAAGAGCAGATCTCCCTTTCTTTCATGGGAGACTTGGCACTTGTAAATACCTTTAACAAAACAGACGCAAAAAAACCCAAAAACCAAAACCACACAAAAACAACAACAAAAAACCCTACAACAACAAAACCCACTGAAAACTGGATTTTATATAAAAAAAGATGCCAAAAAACTAAAAACTGGAAGAAATCATCAATCCAATAAAAAGTCACACAAGTGCACAGTGGATAATAGAATTCTACTTGGATCATGCTTGTCCCGGCTCATTACTTGTCCCTGCTCAATGCAAGAGAGTTGGATTACCCAGCCTTTAAAGGTCCCTTCCAAACCAAACTACTTTATGATTCTATCACACTATGATCTTGATCTATTTAAATATCTCTTTTAAAGAAGAAGTGCCGACTATGGACAGGCCAAAGAATTGAACCTGCTACTAACATCAAGCACATTCTTGCTCACTGAACTGCACCAGTAAGGTTCTCTTCTCTGCTGTTTTGCGTACAATTTGTAATGGACAGCCCTGCTGCCAGCATGGCCTCTTTCCACATTTCCATGCTCTGTTATTACTGAGCACTGGCACCGACCAGTGATGACTTGACAGGACTCAGACTTACAAAAACACAAGGAAATCTAATTACAATATGTATTTACAAGAGCAGATCAGAAATACTTGTTCCTTTCATACGTACTGACAGTTCCAACCATTTTTACAGATCACATCAGTCCTGAGGGGAAACCAACACGGAAAATTTTCTGAATAAGGTCTAAAGAATGTGATTTTAAAATATACAAGCAAAATCAATCATAGATATTTTTCAAATTCTTAAGACATATATTGAATACGTATTGCAAGCAAAGATAAAAAGCGAAATGCTTTACTGGGGATTCTAGAAAGGAGGTTAATCATGATCCTTCATATGAATCATTCAGTCATTGCAGTTATCTACCTTCTCAGAGCAAGACTCTTGCTTACCCTCTCCAAAAAAGGTCCATTTTCTTTCTTGAAGAAATAAGCAATTTTCTTTTGAACAAAGAAAAATGCTTCCTTCCTGATTGAAACCTTATCTTTTCTTCACAGTCTAGAGAAGGGGTAAAGTAAACCTAGCATTGAATCCAGTACACACCACTAGGTCCTGAATTTCGAAACTTACCTTGAGAAGTAACGCTGAAGCAAATAGGGTTCCACAAAATAGAAATATCAATTCCTGAAAAATCTGCTTGGGAATTCCACAGCCAATAGGTGATCATCAGTTTCCAGTTAAAAATCTGACCTTTTCTACATAATATACTAGAGGTATATTGGAGGTTTAGAATGGTTTATCAAGATGTTCAATCCAACTGCATTTGAAGTCAATTGGAAATTGTTTCAATAAGAAATAGAGCACTGAAAAGTGCTGACAAACATGTGTGATCACATTTCATGCCCCATGCTACTCTCTCTATTTTTGTTTTATATTTACCTATATAAATCTCCTAACTTTTGATCCTCACTGGTTTTGCACCTCACATAGTGATGCCTGAATCCTGATGCTTTCCTTTGATCAGTGCTTGCCTAAAGCTGACTAAAAAATAGGCTCTAACACCTATAAAAGCCACAAGATGGAAAAATTTGAGGGAAAGAAGGAGGAAGATTAAACATTCTCCCTCCTACTCTGTGTTTCTCATTTAAAGGGAACAGGAGTGATACCGCTTGACCTAAAGGAGTTTTATGACAGCACGCTACTGTGCTTCAGACTGTCGTCCCCAGGGATCAGTGGAGCCTAATCCAGCTGCAGGATGAGCCTCAGCTCCCTTGAACAAGCCAGGAGCTACTCCACAGCCTTTTTCCCTGCACTACACCAATGGGTTGGCAGCATAAAAGCCCCAAACTGAGATATAGGCAGGGGTGGCTGACTAGAGTGAACATCAAAAATATGCTTCTGTGGTGAAAAATAAATGGATAAAATAAATAATCTGGATCACCTTCTGCCCAGGACTTTGAGTCACCTATGCTACACTCCATGGCCCTTCAGACCAGCAGGCACAGTAGGGATCATAGTCACCTGGGATTTTCTGTTACAAAAATGCAGGTGTCTGCCTCAAGAACTAACAAAGCTATCTCTATCTGAAAGCAAGACACATACCATTACCAACCATAAATCATTACTTGCACAAATGTGTATACACATGCTCATACTGCTTAGTCTTGATATATTTGTAGTTCTACACCTATATACACTACCAAGTTTTTACTACTCTCTTCCTTTTGTTTCTAGTTAAGACACAAGGACTACAAGAAGTCTACACAACAGCTGGTATCTTCACATTATTTTCCAAATTTTGGTAAAGTAAAATATTGCCTTCTGAAAATACTCAAAAAATCAGGCTCACAAACAGCCAGCAGTGTAAAATATTCAGACCATTAAACATCCAAACAGTCAGAAAGACTTGAGTCGCAAATTAAATCCTTCATCTGAAGGAAGTTTCTTTTACTGCCTAGAAAATGGCTACAGACTTCTAGAAAGTTGCATTTGTGCAATACTATGGGCATGTAAGCAAATATTTCTCACAAGAGAGAACTACATACTACCAAGTGGATTTGTTTGCCTAACCTAGCCATAAATGAACTTTCTCTTAGGTACACATGTAACTGTTCTCTAGTCAGTTTCTCTCTACATTTGGCTATTTAGGCCTGTGAAAAGCACTGAACCAATGACAATACTGATGTACAGACCACCATGCAACTACCATTATGGCTTCCTGTGTTCTGGGCCAGCTCTCAAAAATTTGCAGTCGCTGTGGGAATGCAGTGAAAGCCTAAAGCAACAGAAAATGAAAGGGGTAATAATTCTCAGTGCCTGCTCCCTCAGGGAAATAAGATGAACAAGTAAGGGAAAGAAAATGAATTAAACACCCTTATGGTTCATCAGAGAAACTCAAAGGTTGTCCAGGCAAGAGTATTTCTCTCTCTTCATGTTCCCTCCTCCTCCCTACTTGTATATTCACCATTCTAAGCTTTTCTGTGGAGAGAGATTGTTTAGCATTTCCTGAAAAAAAAAAAGGTTTGTAATATTTCTATTTATGGGTCACACACTAGATTCCTATCAATCCATTCTACAGCTCACAGATTTACAAATAAGGAGGCAAAGTCATTGCTGCTTATAGAAAAGTATCTAGTAAAATATAAATATAAATAAAACATTGTAAAAAGGAAGTTTGCCTCTTTTTAAAATTACTGCTTAATACATGGAGATTTAAAATGAGTGGATAACTGCCAAAAAATTGAATACAAGAAAATTAAACAGTTGAAAGAGTCTTTATATACATCACTGAAAGTTTACCAGCATGTGTCTTCAGCAGACTGGGAACCATGAACTTCCTAGGTCAAAGCAATCTGTATAACAGTGCACCTTTGCAGGATCTGTATGCATCTCTATGCAGAAGTCAGTAAGCCAGGGTCTCCACACTTCATTACCAAATCAGCTATATACAGCACAACATTGCAAAACTGTAAGATAAAAATCTGTGGTCCTTCAGTTTAGTGCCTAATACAAGCCCCCACCACAGTCACATAACACTTCAAATAAATATTAATAGGTGCATTTCTCTTGTACCATCGTTATGATGGAAATAAGCACAATGCTTCCTACTTCAGCCAGAAAACCAAGATATTTTGAGACAGTTTAAGAAACTGAGTTTGGGAACCTGAGATTAAGAATCTCACTGGCTCCTGATGAAGGCAAGTTCAGTACTTTGACTGAGAACAACTCCACCACAAAAACAAATATCCTGAGAATTTGCGAGTCCCCAGTTTTGAAAACCATAGCCACAGCATTTGGAGTTTGGGGGTTTTCTCTCTGAGGGGCTTTCCTAAACTTAATGTAAGTGAATTTTCAAAAATACCCTCTGTACACATAAATCCGTCCTTGAATTCTTCCATCTCCACTACAAACTAGTTTCCAGGGAATTACATGAACATTTCCAGCAGGATGCCAACAGGGACAAGTACCTGTTGCTGAGCAATGTAGGTTTGTATCTGCTGGTCACTTCCTTAGTCTCATCCTTCTCCATACCAAATTTGGACCTGACAATCTCAGTGCCTCAGGGCTGTTAATACTATTTAAAACAAGCTCTGACAGACTAACATTTTGGACAAATGTCAGTTTGTGTCCTCAGCTGACAATCCTGCATGTTTCTGTACCAGCCTCCTAGCAGAAATATGATTAGCGTCAGCCCACGAGTTTTATTCATCTGCATGTCATTTTTCTTCAGAAACATGCATGAACAAGGAATCTACTGCCTGTTAAAAATACCCAGAGGTTGCATTAAACAGGAACACAACAGAAGCCCACTGTTCTTTAAAAAGGACGATAGAAGCATGTGTCCTATTGCTCTCAAAAGACGCACTGCCAAACTGTTTTGAGGCGAACGGAGAAAAGCCTCCCACTACTCATTCGGCTTCCCACTCGCATACTAATTTTCAAGTGTAAGCATGAGAAGTTAACCCTTGTGACCCTGTAGTACAGTGATGCCATTCTGTTCACAGAAACAAACAACTTGGTTTCAGATAAATGCAAACTTCACAACTGCCTCAGGTTTTAGAGTTTCTTTTAAAATAAAAGGTTACTGTCTATAACAAAATATTTTATATATTGTAACATAGGAGCTTAGCACACAAAAAAAACTTGTATAAGAGTTCATATGAAGAGGCAAACTAATTGCATTCCTAAAATTTACTTACATAAACTTTTAGTACACAAAAATTGGTGCCTAACAAGGGTAAGTTCACTGATGTAATTATGACATCACTATATCACAACTCAAGAGAATACATGTTTTAAAATATTTAGTGCCTTTCACTCCACACAAGTAACCTTTTTTAAAGAACACTAGTATGGAATTTAAAGACTACTTTCAAACTTAGCATTACGGTACATTTTCCAAAACTGCACACTTGTAAATTACCCCAGTGGGAATCAACATGAAGCATGGGGTAGAATTGGGGTGTGCAGTCCCACATAAATTTCTAAATTTATGGCATAAATTTATCATAATTTATGATAAATTATAGGAGGCATAAATTTCTAAAGGGAGATAAGGAGGCATAAATTTCTAAAGGGAGATAAATAGCTTTGCATTTTTAAATCTGCAAGATGATTAGTACAGAGGAGCAGCCACATCATGTTTTATGAGGTGTGAAATGGAAGCAAAGACAACTTGGGCTTTTGTTGTGCATGTTTTTCTTTTAGACAACTGCTGAAGAAAATGAACACCATTTATGCTTTCATGCAAAATTGGAAGGGCAAAGATATTCACCAACACATAACTAAATTCTAAGCAGGCCATTGATATGCCTTAAAATTAAGCAATTGCTTAAAGGCTAACTACAAATATCTCTCAGGTAGTTTCTTTAGCTGTAGACCTGATCCTCTCAACTTCCTCATAGTTATTTTCCTGCCTCCAACACCAGCTGAAAGTACATCTATTTGTAATACACAAAAGTAAGAAAAGACAGAAACGCACATGGGAGTAAAACATACTAATCTCTCTCATCAATGCTGTGATGGATTGCATCAGTAACTAATCAAAACGGTACACTACTTCTTGATCCTCCTAAACCAGAGTCTCTATGTTCTAGAGAAGGTCACTGGTTACATGTAGACTTCTAGAGAAAGAAAACTGCAAGTTCAAAAATGCACAGTAGATAGAATCAAAGAATCATATAATGATTTGGTTTGAAAGGGGCCTTAAACATCATGTAGTTTCAACCTCCCTGTCATCAGCAAGGATGACATTCACTAGATCAGGTTCCTCAGGTCCCCATCCAATATGGCCTTGAACACTTTCAGGGATGGGACATCCACAGCTTCTAGGGGCAGCCAGTTCCTGTACTTCATCACCCTTTGAATAAAGAGTTTCTCTCTAATATCCAGGGTAAACATGCACTCTTTCAGTTTAAAACCATTGGCCCTTGCCCTGTCTCTCTGCCCACATAAAACATCCCCCTCTCTTCTTTTTATAAGCCTTCTTAATGTACAGGCAGGTAGCCACGAGGTCTTCCCAAAGCCTTCTCTTCTCCAGGCTGAACAAGCACAGCTCATTTAGCTTCTCTTTGTAGAAGAGGTGCTCCAGCCCTCTGATCATCTTCATGATCTTCTGGATACACTCCAACAGGGATGTGTAGTTCCTGTGCTGGGGACCCCAGAGCTGGACGCAGCACTCTAGCTGGGGTCTCACCAGAGCAGAGTAGAAGGGCAAAGACCCTTTCCTCAATCTGCTGGCCATACTGCTTTTGATGCAGCCCAGGATACAACTGGCTTTCGGGGCTGCAGGTGCACATTGACAGATCATGTCCAGCCTCTCATCCACCAGCACCCCCAAGTCCTTCTCGGCAGGGCAGCTCTTGATCTGTTCATGCCCCAGCCTGTACTGATGCTGGGGGTTGCCCAGACCCAGGTGCAGCTCCTTTTACTTGGTCTTGTTAAACCTTGTGAAATTCCAATGAGCCCAGTTCTCTAGTCCAGGTCCCTCTGGATGGCATCCTGTCCTTCAGGTGTGTCAACAGCACTGCTGAGCTTGGTGTCAACTGCAAATTTGTTGGGACTTCATTCAATCTCACTGTCTATGTCATTGATAAAGATAGTAAAGAGCACTGGTCCCAAGACAGAGCCCTGACAGACACCACTCATCATTGGCCCTCACGTGGACATAGAACAATTGCCCACAACTCTCTGGCTATGTCCACCCAGTCAATTCCTTTTATCACTGAACAGTCCATCCATCAAATCTGTGTCTCACTGGTTTGGAAATAAGGATGTCGCACGGGACCATATCAAAGGCCCTACAGAAATCTAGGTAGATGACACCTGTTGGTCTTCCTGTGTCAATCATTGCCACCACTCCATCACAGAAGGCCACCATATTGGTCAGGCACAATTTGCCTTTAGTAAAGACATGTGGCTACTTTGGACCACCTCCTTGTCCCTTATGTGCCTGAACAGATCTTCAAGGAGGATCTGCTCCATGATCTTCCCAGTTGAAGATATCAAGCTTACAGGACTACAGTTCCCCAAATCTTACTTTTAAAAAGGTTTCCCTTTCTGGCTTGAAAGCACAACATAGCATTTTTTCCAGGTTAACTATGTATGACAGCATAAGGAACAAAGAAGCTGGGAAGTAAGAGCTTTGTATTTTGATGATTCCTTGCAATCATATAACTTCTTAGTGTTGGTTGAGGCTCTTTTTCTGAAAAGGAAGAAAAAGGCTGCAATATTTGCCATTTTAAATCTGCAAGAGGAGCAGATCTCCCCATCCCAGCCATCAGTGACTAAGAGAATTGTGTGTACTAATTCCAGTACATTTCATATTTCAGATGTTACATAGGTAACATCACCTACAGAAAAGAAGAAGAAAACACAGGGAACAATTGTGAAATGGTGGAGAGTGAATCTGATCACATAATGAGTTATTAAATTGCAGGCATATAATTATTACCATACGTTGTAGTATGCAATTTCAGATTCACTATCAATTAAAAAGGAAGCATGGAAACAGAATCAGCCCTTGCAGAGGACAGATACTACTGTGAAGTGCATAAATCAAAAAATGACTAAATATGTACTTCCAGCAGTACCAGAAGTATCTATAGCATCTACCTTTATTACACAGCTAAAAGCTACATAATGGCAGAAATATCTCAGTGCTCATTTACTTCTTGCTTCAAATTCTTTTATATTTTATGGATTTCATTCACAGTGGTATACTCCTTACTGTCGTCAAATCTTTCATCTTTTCAAAATCAAAGTAAGCTCACTCCTTTGCTGTGTAATCCATCAATCCAGGTCAAAACTGCACAACTAGCTGAATAGCCTTTAATTGGAAAGTCCCGTGGTCAGTCATCGTCTCAGTACAATCATACGCATGAAATGAGTGAATAAGACTGACAGTGAGGCTGCCGCTCAAAGGTAAAAATACCATTTTAATGAAAATTTTATTTATTTCCTAAAAAACTAAATATCAACCAAACTTTTTGTTTAAATAAAAAAGGTTTATCCTTTGCAGAATGCAATTAAAATTTTGCTGCCAAAAAAGCCTCCACATTAACACTCCTGTTAATTATTCTGAAGCTGACTACCACTAAACTAGTAAGATCCCACATGTTGCCTTCCATTTCACTTCCAGTTTCTGCTGTATTCTTTCAGCAGTTTTTTGGCTTAAAAAGCTACTCCAGACTCTACAGAAATACGTTTATAGCTCATTTTTAAATTGGCAAATACAAACTCTTAAGCATCTAAATCCTGAGTTTCACTTTAAGGCACAATTGTACAGACAGTGTTTTATGTTTAGCTCCTTACTTTTGTCTTTATTTCTTAGTACACCCTATTCTAACTCAGAAGTTTAGCATTCCTGAACCTATTCCTGTGCACCAGCAGCAGCTCACTGCAAACAGCAGCTCAGCTTCTGAGTCAATCTGTGAAATATCTTTGAAGACATATACTGCAACAAAACTACTAATCTACATCAACCAAGAACAGGATTAAAAATACATCAAAATAGAAACTCTAAATATAATTAGGCTGAAGAGGCATGTGTGCCCCTCCACACACACACACTTACAGTCTCAGGAGCTATCAGAAATTACTATATGCAAAAAAGCTCTTTGTAAGTATGGATGCAGGAAATATTTATCCCTTGCAAACACATAGTGAAGTCTACATGTATACAAGCCCTAAGGCATAAACAAATCATCTGAGAAGCATGGTCAAATCAGAGTTCCCCTGACTTGCACAGAAGCAAGAGGATGAATGATTGTGGAACACTCCTCCTACAAACACTAAAAATAGTTTTCAAAATACTAGATGAGGTCTAGCCAAGAAAAAGGGAAAATGAGTATCTACTTTAAGACAGAAGAACTTTTTTTCTGTCAATGGTGATTTCTGGAACAAAATTAACATGAGGCAGAACAGCTTCTTAAATTTTTAGGCACTGTTATTGGTTAATACAAGAAACATCCAAAACACATGCTAATTTTGATTACAGGAAAAATTATATCTGCCACATTAAAAGAGTTTTGTATGCAGCATCTTCATCAAATTTTATTAAATATTATCACCATATGATATAGAAAAAAGAATTATTCTTTTAAATTAATATTATTAAATTATTATATTAAAATAATTAAATATTATTTAATATTCTTCTTGTACTGCACTTCCAAGGCCAAGCAAGATATGACGATACCACAGTAATTTTCACAATCAACTTTAAATATTATTTTTTTCCTGTTCTCCCCCACCTTTTGCTTTCTAATGGAAACAGCAGGGAGTTAAATATTTCATGTGCTTTCCCAAGAACAGCAGTTAGAGGATACACAATAAAGCTAAAAGAAAAATCTCACCAGCCCCACTCATAATCACCATCGTATCAGTATCCTCAAATCATTAAATATCACTTTTTTAATAAACTAATTACATGGAGAAAGCTTTGCTTTTAGGGCTCTTTAAGCCTCCTAGTAGCTTAAAGTAGTTGGGTCTTTGCTGCATACTTTTACTGAGGGAACACTTTCTTTGTCGCATGAGTGGAAAAGCTCAAAAGAGGATTGATTTCTCTTTACTAATAATGGAGACCCACTACATTGCTTCTGCAAAGACTGTTACGCAGGCTATGATTCTCAACAAACTGTTTAGAAGAGTTACAGACAGACAGGTAACAAGCAGAGAACACTAAAATGAACTGTGAGATAGTAATGATGATGCCCAAACATAACAACACAGCTGATATTTCCTTTTCATTCAGAAAAGTTGCACTTACACATACATGTCCTTACTGTCTCTAAAAAGATACTGTTCAGCAATTGAGGACTCTTGTTCAGTCTAACACTCCAATTATTGGCAAAGCCATCTACCACGGGAATGCAATTACCTCCTCTGAGGATGCTTCAGGGGGATACTGTACCTGCTACAAACAGCAAGTGCAGTAAGACAAGACACTTCATTATTGGTGGACTCCTCTGCAGAGTTGACATTTGTAGAAAAAATTCACAACACACCTCATAGAAGTGCTTTCTTAAGGTATTTTTCAGAATAGGACCTAGACCCCATACCTGCTGGACCTGCAACCAGATCAAAGCCAAGAGGTTGGATGGCTTTATGCATCTCCATCTTCTGACCTTTCCAGATTAACACCAATGTAGAGGCCACGGACAGGGCACAGGCTGCACAAAGCAGGTCTCAGAGACATCCACAAAAGGCGGCTGCACAAATGCACATTTAAGTTTTCACAAGTCATTGTAAGAGATATTTCTCTACGGTTATTAGGTGTGAAAGCTGGTACTACAAAGCTCAACAGTCCCCTGGAGTTCCAGCAGGACAAGGGCAACAAATGCAGACATATTTCCATATTATATTGCGAATGTCTAAATTTTACAGATCACATTCTAACAGCTAATACTTATCATCTGAAATTTAATATCCTGTATAGACTTGAATTAGAAGTCCACCTTTAAAGTTGCTTTAAATATCTAAAATTAGGTGTAGGAACATGCCAATATCATAAAATATTATGATTTGTCCAGGATTGTCGTTACTTGTCCCTTCTCTTTTTACCCCATCTAAACATTGTGCACTAAAAAAAAAAAACCAAAAACTTTTTGCAAGTATTTTAAATGAGATGCTAATTCTTGCTACAGAACGCTTTTTATAATGGACCAAGAATAGGTAAAAGACTTGTTCCCAGTTAGAGGCCCCAGTAGATGACCTTCATGGGATCCCTCAAGCTCTGATGGCCTACTACAGCTATAAGAACACTGCATGTTCATGCAGGATTTCCTACTTGTGCATGATCTGCATGTCAGGTTGTGACCTGGTTGCACAAAAATCATAATTGCCCCCAAAAGTGGAGACTGTGCCTGCTTGCAGAAGTAGCTCCTCAGCCAGCAGGCTTTCACTGCACCACCAATACTGCCAGTGCACACACAGAATGCTCTTGAACAGGATTCCTTGGAGGGCTTCAAATGAGCTAGTGTGACATCCTTTTGCCTAAGGCCAACTACTCCTAAGGCTGAACCATCAAATCTCAAAGAAAATCAGAGGGACCAGGAGCTCAATCCAGATTCTATGGTAAAAATTTTACTTCAGTAGAGAATAAGCATTCTCACAAGATTCAGTTCTTAGCACTGCGTCCTCAAATAGCTTTCTTTGATGTCAACAGAGGTGCCTCTGTCTGGAAATAATTTCCAGCTTTAAAACTGTATCTGCTCCTCCTCCCTACATATACAGACAGACACAAACACACACATACTCTCTCTCAGGCTCCCTTTCATCTTGAGTCCTCTTTGGCATGGTACTAAATACAGCAAAGCAATCGAAAGATAGAAAATAGTCTGAAGTACAAGATTAATAGCATCATATACATTTGTAATACTCAGAGCTACAAAGAAAAGCTCTCTAGCAGTAATAATATTTCAGAATCAAAAAACACTTTAGAGTAAATTATGCTTTTAAAAAATACTTTTGGAACAATCATCCCACTCAGCAGCCAAATTCATCTTTACTTGTGTTTCTTCCACAGAAAAGCAGCGAACTGACAATCCTTGGGATGACCCACAAGACTAGGAAGCCCTGGCACAGGGCATTCACAAATCTTATTTGTCCTGCAATTCTTGCTCTCATGGATCAAGCATGATCATCTGGAAAAGCAAACCTCTCTTTGGCTCTTATTTTATTATAAATGCCTAGTATTCATTATAGCTGATACTACCTGGCATCCCCAACCTCCTCAGCACCTCTCTGATGAACTAAAGAATGCTCAGATGGTTGGAGCTGTGGTGCAGTGGAGTGACCACTTCCAAGGAAAGGATTAGAGGTAAAGATCTACCTGGCGTTACTGAGAATATCATCTGTAAACTGACTAAACAAAATCCAAATTAAGAATGTAAGGCTTCATACCTAGGACTGTTTTAAAAGATGGACTGTTTGGTGTCAGCATTTTTATCTTCAGCATGGACTTTAGTATTCTAAGTGCAGAAATGAACCTGGAACCCCTATAATTCCTAAAAAATTTAATATATTCATGGAATTTTAGGTTGATAATTATTCTTAGGAATATCCACTAGGCAATGGATTTTACAACACAAGATTTCTTATTTTCGGTTCTATTTTCTTTTCCTCCTACCTTCACTTTATTTCATACATGTGTTCTTGCAAAATTAATGGAACTAAAGCAAATGTGTGTTCCAGCTGGAAATTTATAATCACAGCTTTCAAATGACATGCTGTGTTAATCTCCACTCACCATAGATTCAGATGCTAATATCAGCTAGAAGTACGTCGAAATTACAAAGGTGAAAACATGAAGCAGTACTCATACTGACCAATTTTGAAATAAGAGCATTTTCCAGTGCATTTATAAGTGATTTTCTGATGTTCTGATTATTGAACTCTTCTCACAGACCTTCTTAGGAACAATGGAAGTCACACATGCAATACCATTTGTCAGAAAATATGCAAGAGCCACTTGAGACCATGATGTTTTAGCAGCAACATTTCCTGATTTCCTAGTCAAGAGAAAGGTACAATGGGAAAATACTGGAGCTAAGAAGAAGATAATGAAATTGGGTTTTGCTAACATCTCCTGTTAGCAGCTGCACCTTCTCCTTCCCTTAGAAGCAAATGCTACATTAGCAGTAGCAGCAAGGGATTCAACATTTGGCATACATTAAAGTAGCACCATGCAGTGCCAAGTAATGATACACTGAACAGGATTTTTCTGGCAGAAACCAAAGGATTCCTTGGTTGAAATCCAAGTTTCTACTACTGGCTTAAAATTGGCTATACTGCACATCTATCTAAGAAAATTCAAGTACCAGCAAATATCAAACTTAACAGCGCACCATTTTAGCGGTATACAGACTAACAAGGTGAGGTAGTTTGCAACTGGAAAAGCAAAACACACTTTATCTTTTATCACTTATCATTTTATCACTCTTTATCACTTTATCCTTTTAGGGGTTTAGTCATTTTAGTTTTTATCAAATTTCTGTATCTTTATAACGCTGGCTTAACTGACGGTTGTGGTTTAAACCCAGCTGGCAACTAAACACCACACAGCCTCTCGTTCACTCTCCCACTGCACTCCCACCCCAGTGGAATGGGAAAAAGAACCAAAAGGAGAACTTGTAGGTTGATATAAGAACAGTTTCATAATTGAAACAAAGTAAAACATTATAATAGTTATTTTTTTAAAGTTCTTTTTTATAAAGGACAAATCCAAGGAAAAAGAAGAGGTGCACAAGGCAATTGCTCACCACCCACCAATGCTAGACCCTCTCTCTGAACCCATATCAGCCCCCCTCTGCAGGTAACTCTATAAGTTTAAATACTGGGCAGGATGTTCCACGGTGCTTAGCCAGTTTGTGTCACCTGTCCTGGCTATGCTCCTTCCCAGCTTTTTTGTGCATCTCCTCTCTAGCAAAGCAGGAGACATTGAAAAAGTCCTTGACTTAGGATATGGATTACTTTAGAACAACAAAAACATCAGTGTTATCACAGAATCATAGAATATCTTGGATTTGAAGGGACCCACAAGGATCATCAAAGTTCAACCCCTGGCCCTGCACAGCACAGCCCCAAAAATCACACCATGTGCTTGAGAGCATCATCCAAATGCTTCTTGAACTCTGGCAGGCTTGGTGCTGTGACCACTTCCCTGAGGAGCCTGTTCCAGTGCTCAGCCACCCTCTGGGGGAAGAACCTTTTTCTAATATCCAGCCTAAACCTCCCCTGACACAACTTCAGGCCATTCCCTCGGGTCCTGTCACTGGTCACCAACAGAGAAGAGATCAGTGCCTGCCCCTCCTCTTCCCCTCATGAACTGCAATGAGGTCTACCCTCAGTCTCCTCTTCTCCAGGATGAACAGATCAAGTGCCATCAGCCGCTCCTCATGTGGCTTCCCCTCAAGACCCTTCACCATCTTCATTGTCCTCCTTTGCTCTCTAAGAGCTTAATATCCTTATATTGTGACCCCCACTGCACAAAGCACCCAAGGTGGGGCCGCCCCAGTGCAGAGCAGAGTGGGACAATCCCCTCCCTCAACTGGCTGGNAGGATTTCCCCATCCTAGGTGCAGAATCTGGCACTTGTCTTTGTTATATTTCATATGGTGGTGATGGCGCATCTCTCTTAATTTGTTGAGGTCTCTCTGCAGGGCCGCTCTGCCTTTGAGGGCGTCAATGATATAACTTCTAATGTAGTACCATTAGTTATCAACATTCTCATACTAAGTACAAAATACAGTACTGTACCATCTACTGAGGAGCCATTAACTCTATCTCAGCCAAAACCAGGACACTGACATTCAATTTTCAAATTATTTTCTTCTTATCACATTTTACAATAAATCAGTTGATTCAAATGTCTGTGCAGCTCACTACAATAGTTAATTTGAAATTCCCTGATGAGTGATTCTATGCATCACTGTGTTACAACTCCATATTTACCCTGTACCATCTTCTCCACAGATTTAAATGGTAACCACTCCAAGGTATAGGAGACCAGAGGAAATACTACTGTCTCAAAAAAGCTAGGTAGAAAGTGTGTGGGGGTGGGCCGGGCAAGTTCTGTGTAGGTGGGATGGTGCACTGCTCCACACCCTGCCCTAGAGACTATGGTCCGATCCCAAAGTGGCTGCACTGCAGGCCCCAAAATGGCTCTAGCCAGCCACACAGGGTCCCTGCTCCCTGGGAACAGTAAAGCGCAAGCTGGTGGAGGACTTTGGGAGACCTGAGCAGATAAAAAGCAGCAACATGGGTGTGACCCAGATGCACCCCACTGCCTTGGATTTTTAAGCAGTTGAGACTATGCTGGTTCTAGGGCAGTGACTATATGTATCTGTCTCCCTCCTTTTCCTTTTTCTCTCTCTCTTTCTTCTCCTAACTTACTCTTCTCCAAATCTGGATAACTTAAAGTTGGATAGGTTAGAGCTGGCTAAGTCAGTGCTTTGTGAAGTGCCTTACTTTGTCTGGATGTTGTTTTAAGATTTGCCAAGGACCTTATTCTACCTTAATATTCTAAAGTTTGCAAGTTCAAGTTTGTTATTCAACCTCCTCAGAACCTTGTTGTTTCTTTCATCCACTGTCAGAGTGAACTAAATACCTTTCCTCTTTAAACTAGCTGAGTGAGCTTGGGGTTTAACACAAGGCCTTTCAGTTAATCTTAGTAGTGCATGTCTTGCCTAGGAAGCAGTATTTTAACCATGCCTATTGAGCTAAGGAAAAGAAAAAAAATATCTTATGAGAAGTACTGATTCAATGAGATTAGTTTTTTGACGAGAATTACACAGCAGATGCTGTCTTTTCCTAACATGCAACTTGGCCACAGTTCAGCTGGTCCTGTCTGTGCTTTTCCATATGCTGTATTTTATTTTATGTTTCTGTCAAAGAGAGAAGCTGACTCATACAGAGACTTGACCCACACAGCAGCACATCTGACCCCTCAAACTGCTCTTTCCATTATTCCTCTGCAACAAAGAGAGGTCCCATTCATATAAGAGGGAGGACTCAAGCTGACTACGGGAAACGGGGCTTCTGATAATTGCATTGAAGGTAGCAGCTGAATTTTAGCCAGGCATTGTCATAGCTTGCCCACTTACAGGTGCAACTTTCATTTATGTACTATTGTAGTAGATTGGATCACCAAAAGAGCAATAGGTATGCATGAAGCTAGGAGAATTAAATCTTAAAAAAGAAAAAGCTGAGGACTAACATATCACAAAACCTTTGACTTTGCCCCCACATTCATAACATACGTTAAACTCAAGAGATCATACAAGAAAACAGTGGAATAAACTGCAACAATTGTATCCCAGTTTCCATGAAACCACTTACAGAAAACAAGTGATAACACACTGTTCTGTAAGAACTCATCCTAAAATGTGGTGGCAATTGCATGTACCAAGTACATCAGGGTGAGGTGGCAGTCTCGATCACAAGCCCCTCCCTGTTCAGATGGATGACGTGTGTGTGAAGCCACAGACCATTCAAAAAATTAACAATTGTAAGATTTTCTAGTTCTACCCATGAAGCATCAAGATAATAGCATTTTCCCATCTATGTATCATCTCAGGCAAGTATACACCTTCATAAAACTTGCATAGATCCCAAAGTCTTTGAAGAACATTAACAAAATACTTCAGAGCCAATTAGCCACACTGTACTACATCTTGACATCTAGGCTGACACCTAATTGAAACTGAACAGGTGAAGCAAGAAAAATTCATCCCAAGGAGAATGCAGCCCTTACAAATTAGCAAATAAGCATCTCTGTGTCCCTCTTGAATCCCCCACTCAATGGTTTGAGGTGGCAGAAACACTGCAGACAGACAAACTAATTTCAAGGAGCAGTAGGAGGTGATTTTTTTTCTTACTGGGAACAGGAAACAAGAAAATATTTTACAAATCATCTAATCAAAACTAAAAAGCTAGTTGTGATTGGATATTAGGAAAAAATTCTTTATCATGAAACAGACTGCCCAAGGACATGGTTGAGAATATCATTCCTTAAGCTATTTAAAAGACACATAGACATGGCACTTAGGGACATGGTTTAGTGGTAGACTTGGCAGTGTTAGGTTTATGTTTGGACTCAGTGATCTTACAGGCCTTTTCCAACATAAATGATTCTGTGATAAAGTGCAGAAAATGCCACTAATGCAGTTCTCTTATAACTGTTCATATGATAATGCACAAATCACTTGCTATCCAACAGGCGAACTGAAAACCTCAACTCAATAGTCCAGCTATTTTAAAAACAAACAAACAAAAATAAAACAAAACAAAAAACCAAAACACGCCCAAAAAACCCCAAAAAACAACAAAGCAAAACAAAAAAAGAAACACCAAACTCTTTGAAAAGATCCTGAATAAACTGACAGAAGTTGAACAAGAAAACAATAAAAAGTTGCAACCTACCACCTGCTATGGTGCTTTCAAAGTAGGTGTCTTTCTTTTTAAGTCATCTCTGACCACAGCATTACATTCTACATTCTCTTTTATTTCTTACTTTTCTTGTTCTCAGTCATTTTCCTCTTTCCTTCTTTCCATTTTCTCAAAATAAGATTTATCTGTAAGAATCATTACAAATAACTAGAAGGGGACATTATAAAGAAAGCACAAAAAATACAGAAGGAAAGAAAGGAAAAGTGAAGGTGACTGGCAGCAAGGGTACACTGTGGTTTATTTTTTAACTATAATGCTGTAATATGTTGTGAAATGACAGCAGTACCTGCCAAGCAGTGCAAACACAAAACTAATCCTGCTACATGCACAAAATCCTACATATATTTTGAGATTTTTTTCAAAATAATTCTTCCATGTCATGAAAGCAGTGGCTGATGTTGAACAGTTTCATTTGCTTCCTAGTTGCTACTGCTTATGTGTTTCCAACATGTTAAACCAGGCATAAAATTATTTTAAATGGCAGATTCTGGTCCACAGCCAGCTTGTACTTTGTCAAGACTCCACCAATGGCCCAGATATGCAATGCCTCTTACATTTTGGCAGGAAATTCTTCCCACGCTCTCCCAGGGCTTTGGGAAGTAGCTGCAACATGCTGCCTAGTTCCCAATGGCTTAGAAAACATGTAGCGCCTTTTGGCATTGCAGAGCTAGAGTCAGCACACAGCAACTACTCGCTGATGCCTGACCTTGTCAACAGTGAATTAATCAAGGTCTATGTTCAGATTAATTACAGTGTTCTTTGTTAACTGTGATGTTCACAGAGTAAATATCTCAATGACCAACTCAGTGTAAGTCATAAAATAATTACAGATCTTCAGAAAGACACAAAATTTTCACCCAAAGCCTGTGAGTGGAGCTTGTTTGGAAAGTTGGTCCTTACAAGCAACTCTGGTGCTGCATCCAGCCCTCATGAGAGAAACCTTTGAAATCTCTCTCCAAACTGCCTTTTATGAGAACTTGGATCAAAATAAACAATCTGTCTTCAGTTTTTTAGGGAAGTCATCTCAGCTTCAAAATGAGTTTGTGTGCAGGAAGAAGCGATGAGATTGAGGAAGAGCAAGAGAGCAACAGGTTAAAAAAGGTCAAATAGTGACAGATTGTACAATGCTGGCTTCAAGTTGAAAAGTCACAATAATGTGCTGAATGAGGCAGTAGCAACTGAAAAGATGTATTTGCAATTGCAAAAAGCAAGGCCAGAGCAAGTCCATGCTCTGATACTAACCCATACAAGTGTCTTAGTTCAAGGGGATAACTAAGGTATCTATGTTGACCAAGAAATAATCCCTCTCCTTTTAAATTTAGAAAACAGAACTTTAATTAGGAAAAAAAATTAAATATATATATATATATATGAAAAAAAGATAATAGTTCTTAACCACAATACATTTATAGGTATATGCAGAAAGGACCAAACACCAACAGCTTGTAATAAAACCTCCCCCCCTCAAACGACAAGGCAAATCGTTAAAAGATCTCTTGGCTACCCCCCAAAAAAAGACTGCAATTATATCTAAGGACAGCAGGAGGTGATGTTGCACCTCAGCCACTGGCCTCTCTCCGGGGATGGCAGAAGCACAGTCACCAGGTCAGCTGCAGTGATGTCAATGACAAGGGCAGCAGAAGGAGACCTATCTCTGAAGTACACGAAACAGGTGCTCTCTCTCTCTGTCTCTCTCCTCTCCACAGCAGCTCCCACAATGCCCACGGTTGCCCACAGATGAAAGCGGTCGAGTCAGGGATGGGAAGGCAGAGTCTCAGCTATCCAGTGATGCTGGACACCGCTATGCCTCTGCCTCGCTCACTCCACCAATCTCTGAGCTCCTGATCTGCGCAGGAAAGCACAGAAGCCCTGGACACTTCCCCCCTCCCTCCCTGAGCCGTTCTCCCTCCCCCTCTCAGCCTGGGGAGAGACCAGAATAAAAAGCCCTAGCTAAGGATTAACATCAGGATATGAATATTCATGTCACCCTTTGTTAACCATCTTTACAGACTAAGGTGTTGCCTCCAAGCTTTTAGGAAGGAATTCCAACGAGTATTGAAACTATAACAACAAGTCATAAGTTTCTGCCCCTAAGGCAGGTATTATGTCACCTGTGAGACTCCATATGGTTGCCAACTGTCCAGCCTTCTGATCTGTCGCAGTTTATCTGCACGGCCTCTCTACCTTCGAGGGAGTCAACAGCTCCTCTCAGTTTTGTATCAACACCAAACTTACTTAGTATACCTTTTAGTCCCGTGTCCCAGTTGTTTATGAAGATGTTGAAGAGCACTGGGCCTATGATGGAGCCCTGTGGAACCCCACTAGGGACAGGTCACCAGTCTGATGTCACCCCATTCACTAAAACCCTTTGTGCCTGCTTGACTTTGGACATTTTGGAATTGCCTGCTCCTGTGCCTTTCAGAGGTAGTGCTTAAAAAGTGTCCAGCATTGATGGACCCCAGCACCTCCAAAAGCATTTTCCTAGGGGACTTCACAAGCTAGTTTCCAGCCTGAAGTCTGCTCTTCTCATGCCCAGGGTTGAAGTTTTGCTGGCACTTCTTCTCGTGTCAACAGATATTTTAAACTCAATTGCTTCATGGTCACTTTGGCCAAGGCAGCAGCAATCACCACCTCATTCATGAGACCCTCTCAGTTAAGAAGAAACAAACAGATCAAACCCTGAACAGCCACAAAACAAAGCATTCCAGGAAAGATTCTGGTAGATTTGTTCCTTCAGCCACAGATTGGCTATGATGAAAACTACAGATCTTGCAATACTATATATGAATGTGATTACTTTGCCTTTTGTGAAGATGTAGTCAGTATGCAATTCAAGAAAAAAAAAAGGGCCAACAATTGAGAGTATCAAAAATTGGAAAAGCCTAGAAGCAAATGCCTCTGGAGTACTACACGTCAGGAATAAATTAGAGAACTGAGGTTAATACAAGATTCCATAAGACCTGGTGTCATCATCATCATCATGGCTAGGCTTCGTGAACAAAGATTTGCAAGGGCTCTACCCACGCTTGCTACAAGCACGCTGGTGGCTAAAAAGACCAATGCGAGATAGACAAGTCCGATCACAAAAGACACAGCGGAAAGTCTCCATCGGCACTACTGGCAAGGCACGGTTCTTCCTGCGTTGCCTTTTTTCCTCAAGACTGATTCTGCTTGTGTTCTCAAAGGAAGCAGCAGCGTTATGGATGGTGTGCAACTTCACTGAGAGCTGCAACGTTGATGTTGAGTCGAGACAGTTCATGGCCAATTAGAGCAGAATGATGCTCAGGACATCCACCATCCGCAGAATCGAGCATGGTTCTGATGTTCCAACATGCTGCTGTCAGTTTTGACACACCTTTGGAGGCAGGTGTATGTCTTTGTCTTTTTTGTCTTGTTTGAGTTTGACTGCAAGGAAGATGCCCGTTGGCCAAGCCAAGCCAACCAGTGAAGGGGGAGATGAGCTTTGGTTAGGCCAGCTTTTCTAGGCCCCTCTCCCTGTAAAGCAAGCAGTGCTCTCCTTGAAAAAGGCTGCTTGGTCATTCAGGATGCTGCCAAACCAGACTGTCATCTCCAGGTCAGTCTCGAGTGACCAATGTCCTGAACTGCCTGCATGCAGGGTTGGGGCTGCAGCTTCCAGTGCACCTTATCACCTGCTGTTTCATCCCTCACCTGTCACTACAGTGCTTTGAAAGTGTGGGAGAAACCCTAGAGCCTGTGCAATGGATTTTTTAGGTGAGGCGCAGCGTGCGCAGAACGGGCCTCACCCTTTACTCCTAAGGTTCATCTGCCAGGGTCAAGCGAGCTTGGATGGTGACAGTGAAGTCCTCAGGACATAGGTTTGGTTTGAGTATCCTTCTCTCAGATGGATGGCCTTACAGGGCTAAGCAAGCTCCATCCGCCCGCCTTTGAAGTTGGAGTTGTCCTTCTCTTAGGATGGTTGCCGGGGGGCTAGCAAGCCCATCCTGCTTGTGGATGCACTTTGTCTGACCCTTCAGTTGAGACTTGACTAGCATGGGAGACCCTACTGGAGGCATGTACCACCACCAGCACAGCTCGCAACCTCATAAGGGCACGCAAGCTTCTCCCCCGCGACAAAGGGGTGTCCATGGAGAAGACGACCTGGTGTAGGAATTTTCCATAAAGCAAAGACGTAAAGGCCCAATTCAGATATGCTGAAATTCACTGGTACCATGTTCCTCAATTTTCAAACATTCAGTATGGCTTAAGCCAATCGGTCTATCTCATTCCTGAAGAACCATTTGTATTCTAAATATATACCCAGACACAGTATAGATACTGAAATGGAAAAACTTTCAAAGATACACTGAAATAAGAATAACAATATGAATCTCACACTGAAAAAGAAATTTTGCAAATTTTTTTGGTGGAACTTGCTCACTACAATAAAAATGTAAGCATATCTTAATATTCAAGATACAACTATACCTTTATACATCCTGCAGTACACTAGAATAGAAATGCATCATATTTGTATATTGTAGCGGGGCTGCTGCCAGATTGAGATGTCAGAAATGGAATAAATAAGACTAAAACCTTTTTGCAAAGCATTCTGTAGTCCCAAAGAAAGAATATCCATCCAGTGAAACAGATAAGGAAATGCATAAAGAGAAAGAAGTCAGAGAAAGCTCAAATGTTTCTACTCAAATAGCATCTTGCCCTTTGCTGCATCAGCAACAAAGCAAGTCCTTTGGGTCCCAGCTGCTACATCCAGAAAGATAGAGGAGCCACACACAAACTTTGCCCCATGGACACCCCTATTGCCTACTACAGGTGTACAGTAAATCATCCCAACCCCATGTAGCCCCTCAGCACCATTCCTAATTGATTCTATCCTTCTCCAAGCTACGAATGAAGCACTCTCCCCTTTCTCAAGGCAAGGAAGCAGCCACAAGAGGCTCTGAAGGGGTGGGCAGTACTCCTGGTGGCACAACCACAGGCCACAGCTGCCACTCCTACAGCAGATCTTAGGCATGAAAGGTCATGTGAAACACCTGTCACAATGCCATGGTTCCTATTCTTAATACTACACTCTTAAAAAATTCAGTAAGAACAGAACCTTCCATTGCAAGAGACAAGAAATCATTATAGACAGTGCATATGTAGGTGTGTATGAAGAAATGAAAATACTCTCTGCCCAACAATATCACAGATTGACAGAACTGATTTAAAACCAGAGACATTAAATATTTGAGACTTTAGTCATACCACAAAAGATAATGGGCAGGGAAGGTTTATCTTTTAAACTACCAGCTGGTTCTGGAGAAAAAAATTGAGCTGAAGATTTCAGATGATGATGATAGCAGCTTCTAGGCTTCAGGGATTTTTGGGACAATCAGAATATACTGCCCCTAAATTTAAAAAAAAAAAACAACACACACACTAAAAGTACGGTCTTTGGAAAAAAGAAAAAAAAAAACAAAAAACAAACACCCATAAAGATTAAAAAAAATACATTATATCACTTCTTCAGAAGAGACAGACAAGGTCGGTGAGGTGGGGGCATGGCTCTGTATATTAGGGAGGTTCTTGACTCTGTCAAACTTGAGGTTAGTGATGATAAGATTGAGTGCCTATGGGTAAGAATCAGGAGGAAGGTTAACAAGGCTGACATCCTGGTGGGAGTCTGTTATAGACCACCCAGCCACGATGAAGAGATGGATGAAATATTCTGTAAGCAGTTGGTGGATGTTTCAAGATCACCGTGTTCTTGTGGGAGACTTTAACCTGCCAGATGTCTGCTGGGAACTCAACACTGCAGAGAAGAAGCACTCTAGGAGATTCTTGGAGTGTTTGGAGGATAGCTTCTTGTCGCAGCTGGTGAGCGAGGCTACCACAGCTGGGGCTCCACTAGACCTGCTGTTTATGAACAGAGAAAGGCTGGTGGAAAATGTGGTGGTCGGAGGCCATCTAGGATAAAGTGACCATGAAACCATAGAGTTTTCAATACTCAGTGAAACAAGGAGGGATATGAACAAAACCTCTACCCTGGACTTCCAGAGGGCAGACGTTGGCCTGTTCAGGATACTGACTAGGAGAGTACCTTGGGAAACACCCCTTAAAAACAAAGGGGTCCAGGAAGGACGGACATACCTCAAGAAAGAAATCTTGAAGGCACAGGAGCAGGCTGCCCCTGTGTACCAAAGGATGAGCCGGTGGGAAAGACAACTGGCTAGGCTGGGCAGGGAGCTTTTGCAGGAACTCAGGGAAAAAAAGGAGTTTGAATCACCCTTGGAAAAAGGGGTGGGCAACTCAAGAAGTGTTTAAGGATGTCATTAGGTCATGCAGAAAGAAATTCAGAAAGGCAAAAGCTCAGTTAGAACTTAATCTGACCATTTCTGTAAGGGATTATAAAAAGTGTTTTTCTAGATATATTAACAGCAAAAGGAGGGGCAAGAAAAACCTCCCTTCTTTATTGGACATAGAGGCAAATATAGTTACCAAAGATGAGGAAAAAACAGAGGTACTTAACACCTTCTTTGCCTCAGTTTTCAACAATCAGACAGGTCATCCTCAGGACAAGGGTCCTCCTGAGCCGGTAGACAGGGATGGGGAGCTGAACAGCACCCCTGTAATGCAGGAGGAAGCAGCTAGTGACCTGCTGAGCCACTTGGACCCTCATATGGGACCAGACAGGATCCATCCTAGGGTGAAGAGGGAGCTGGTGTATGAGCTCGCCAAGCCACTCTCCTTCATTTATCGTCAGTCCTGGTTCACTGGGGAGGTCCCAGATGACTGGAAGTTGGCCAATGTGACACCCATTCACAAGAAGGGCTGGAAGGAAGATGTGGGAAATTACAGGCCTGTCAGCCTGACCTCAGTGCCTGGCAAGGTTATGGAGCAGATCACCTTCAGTGTGATCACATGGCACCTTCAGGATGGATGGGGAATCAGATCCAGCCCAGCATGGATTTAGGACGGGCAGNAGGCTGGGGACAGAGTGGCTGGAGAGCAGCCAGGCAGAAAGGGACCTGGGAGTTTGGATTGACAGGAGGCTGAACATGAGCCAGCAGTGTGCCCAGGTGGACAAATAGGCCAATGGCATCCTGGCCTGTATCAGGAATAGTGGGGCCATGAGGTCCAGGGAAGTGATTCTTCCCCTGTTCTTGGTGCTGGTGAGGCCACACCTTGAGTATTGTGTCCAGTTCTGGGCCCCTCAATTTAGAAAGGACATTGAGAGTGTCCAGAGAAGAGTAATGATGATGGTGAAGGGTCTGCAGCACAAGTCCTATGAGGAGCAGCTGAGGGAGCTGGAGTTGTTCAGCCTGGAGGAGTCTCAGGGGTGATCTTATCACTCTCTACAACTATGTGAAAGGAGAGTGTAGCCAGGTAGGGATCAGTGTCTTTTCCCAGGCAACTAGTGATAGGCCAAGAGGACACAATCTTAAGCTGCGCCAGGGGAGATTTAGCTTGGATATTAGGTAGAATTTCTTCACAGAAATGGTGACTGGGCATTGGAATGAGCTGCCCAGGGAGGTGGTAGAGTCACTGTCCCTGAAGGTATTTAAGAAAAGACTGGACATGGCACTTAGTGGCACGTTCTGGTTGACAAGGTGATATTGGGTGATTGGTTGGACTCAGCGATCTCAGAGGTCTTTTCTAATCTAATTGATTCTGTGAAAACACAGTCTTTTACACATATGGCTGAGACACACCTCAGTGCACAACTCCATACACCTACAATGTGGGTAATACTGTGTAACACTGCTTGGTGAAGTATTTCTTCCCTAGACTATGTTGAGTTCCACTAAATATAAAAAATTCTCCACAAGCAATGCATATACTGCTTCTGCTTTTCTCCCCTCAGACCCATAAGGCTTTTTAAAAATAAACAAATAAATAAATTGAAATGCATTAATAAATAAATATTTTTACAGCCAAATAATAAAAAAATGCAGTGATTCCCATTTCCCTAAAAACCTTTGCTAATACAAGGACATTTTTTGTGATCAGTAATTCAACCTTTAGTATTATTATATAGCATTGAAGCACTCAGCAGGAATCGGAAAACCCTTCATAATAATCTTTTCTATAAACTATATTTCATGAGAGATTGCATGCCCCAAAATTTCTCTCTAACTGAAATGTGTGTGTTTAGAGACTCCTATTCAAACACATTTTACTACCTGTTTCATACAGGTTATATTAGGATTATGTGACTGAAAATGGAAGAAGCTAAGTGCCTGTTCTTAATTCCAAAAATTGATATTCTTAATGGTCTTGATTCTTTCCAGCTCATAAGCAGAGTAGCACTGATGTACTATTCTCAGAATATTATTTATTGTTAAAAGGAATTTCCAATCTGATACTGTCACCTTCCTTCAAAGTACTTTCAAACATCACTTTGTTGTGATAAAAAGAAAATAATACAAAAATAGGACTGACACACTTTTGTGACCCTTCTCTAAAGAAAATTATCTAGACTGAAAAATCTATTTCAGTCAACGAGAATACTTGGGACCTTTATATTTGACTCCTCCTAGGCACAACAATTTTAAAAAAACATCACACAGCCTTGCAAATTCTCATTAAATTAATAATTCACTCTGTTTTACAGGCCATGGGCAGGAGTGCCGAGGAACAGAACACAGTACAGCAGTATAGCAGCACAATCAGTACACAAGCTTAGCAGTTCTCAGCCCTGACTTAGCTTGCACTATGCAATCAGTAACTAGCAGACATTAGTATGTAAAGACAGAATTCAGCTCAAAGATACACTGCAAGGGTGGAAATGTTTACAAAAATCCCTCATCAGCTATAAACCAGTAGAGAAGTATCTTCAGCTCCAAATAAGTCAGGATTTTTGCTTGCTTACTTTTGTGAGCAAAACCTGAAGCCAAATTGGCACTGTAGCCATTATGTACACTGAAAAGTTCACTGGATTTAAAACAGAACCCAGGAAACTACTGACACACAAAATAAACAATTCCATTTTAATATTTGCATTTATTTCCTTTACATTGCTTATAGTTGATAATACTTGAAAATGCTAGCCAACTTAACCATGACATTGTATTGAGTATACATATCTAATTATTTAAGCAATTAAGTATTATCAAATGTGAGTTCAATATTCACATTTCCATTTGTGTTCTCTTCTATTGGGATGGACACTAGAATTCAACTGAAAAGTAAACAACATAAGTGTCTACTAACTAAAACTAAACTATGGCTTGGAAGGGAGTTGAAGATATGAACTGCATACAGTACTAGTTTCACGTATGTTTCTGGGCTTGTATCTTTTTCTTATAATTTCATTCACAGTGCTAAAAAGGGAAAAAAAGCCTTCTTTCCTCAGTTCTCATAAGTTTCTGAAGTTTGTACAGGACACTGAGGTGAGCAATCTGTGCAGGTGAGAAATCCGTGTATTTATTCAAGGAAAAGCTACTGCTGTAAATGTAGGATAAAGATATACTATTACAAAGTAGTCAACTTTTATAAGGTTTGTAATTTTGGAAAGGGTACCATTAAACAATTCAGATTTCAGATTCCACTAGGTATTTAATTATTTAATCCTTAATATTGTACCGGGAAAATGAAGTAAAACATCTGTTAGTGGTTTGTTATGACAATGGAGTGGTTTGAAGACTTTGAATCCCAGACTGGCCTAACAACATAACTACAGGAAACTCCAGTCTATTATTTGTTTGTATCAGGCATAAAATCAGCAGTATTATACTACATAAAGCCAATGACCTCAGCATTCTGAGTACTAGAAAAAAGCTGTCTTTGTGAGAACTGCATAGCCTTACACAAATTATTTATTTGGCCTGACAGAGTTCAGAATTGTTGCATAAAGTTAACTTTTTAGGTGACTCACGTATAACCCATATACCCTCCATATATCATCAGCCATGTTTCCACTCACTGCATTTGGACCACTCAGTTGGTTTCACTTACCTTAATGCACACTGGAAGACTTTTTGAAAGAGAGCTAACAATTTTTCCATACTAGAAATGCAAGATACAAACTTCTGTCTGTGTTTCCCACCCTGAGCTTTTGAAGTGCTTTGCACCTGAAACTGATCCATTTCCTGTATATTATACATTGAAAATTTGCTTCTAGGTGATGTTGCTAACTGGTTAAATGGAGAAGTTGTACACACCTTAATCTAAAATTAAAAAAAATTGTGTAAGCTTTGTGTTTTATTCATGGTACAGTTTTGCCTAAAGCTGATGTAAATTATAACCCTGTTCCCACAGTAACATAGATCAGCTGTGAAGCAGTATACATAACTTCTGACTTTTCCTCCAAATCCACTCTGCCAGGAGCTGGACAAGCATAGATCCATCCAATTAGTTACATGCTATTAATGAACATGTCATGTGTCATGCAGCCCAGTTATAACTGATAAAACAACCATTTTAAGAACAGTAAAATACATATGCAATGAAAGGTACATGTATTTGATTATCCCACTCCCACATTTCTGGTATCAGCAGTAAGGAGAGCACTATGTACACTTGCATTCACTTCTAATTAGCCAATGAAGTTAAAGAGAAATCTGTTGCAAATAAGAAAATTACTTCTATAATTGGGGTGTGCCATTTTAAACCTTACACATAGTATCTCTCACTAATTCATAAATAATGAAGTAAGCATGCAACCAGTTTTCCTTCATATTTTTGGTCAGGAATTGAGAAATGTCATAGTGAGGTGGCATTCCTCACCACACAACCTTTAATGACATTAAACAATCCTTTAAAAGCCAACAGTGAAATGTTCATTATTTAGGTTCTTTAACTTCATAATTTTCTGACAGATGTTCTCTATATTGCTGTCTTTCAGCACTAACATGTAAGCTGATTTCCTCCTGCTGAAAGCCTGTTATCTAGTCTAATTTTAACTATTCTAGTTTAGTAAACTAATCTAGTCTAAGTCAACTTAAGCTAGTCAAATACCTGATACAAATCAACAGAAACATTTACTTTTTTTTTCCCCTAAACAGATTTTCATTTTCCCTAGCACCCCAACTTTTTTCTCCAAAGCAGCAAACTACACTGGAAGATGATAAGCAGCTCACCAGCACTTTCACCCCATGCAATGTTCCCTAACAATTTTTTAAAACCTCTGAGTTTTTCACATTAAAACTTTGAAGTTAGAGATCCCAGCCATTTTTTATTGTTATAAAATGTAATCTTTTTTGAAGTATTAAAAGCTGCTTATCATATTGAAAATCATACCTCTCAAGGTCAGAGTACACATAATGTGTTGTATAAAAGCACAGCAATTTTGTGGAAATTGAAAGGCTCACTAGAGCTGAGACTCACCTTTCAAATCTGTACATAACATTGTGGACAATGCCAAAACAGGGCAAGTGTAAATCTAGATGATATCATCCAGAAGACTGTGACCCTGCCAGCGCACAATTGGGCACTAGCAATTGTTCAGGATTCTCCATGCCAAATTCAAAACAAAGTATGAAAATATAATTTATTAATTGAAAATGGGGTTCCACTGCTAACTGTACCAAGATTTATTACCTTCTTGGAAGCACACCTAATATAAAACCAGCTTCACAGCCCATGCATCTTTGGCTTGTCAAGGAAGGCTTTTAAAATCCTCTTACGTGCTCAGTTAATTTTGAAGTATGACAAAGCTCATGCTCTCATAACACACACCTACTTTGTTTCCTAAAATCATGTTCTTATTAAAAATAATCATTATTCACCCTAACCCCTAAATAGACAAGGGTATAATAAAACAAGACACTATTTTGCTACCATCATTTTGTGACTACTTTATCCCAATATTATATCCTCTAGCCTGCCAAATACCACTCTGTTCCACTGGTATCTTTCCAAATAATGATGCAAAGATATTTTCCCTGGTCAACTGCTTCAGCATATCCCTTAGTGCAGTCACAATCCCCAGTTCACATGGGGGGGGTTTCAGCCACCCTAACATCTGCTGGAGGAAAAACACAGCAAAGCACAAACAATCCAAGAGGTGCTTCGAAAGCATTGATGACAACTTTCTGCTACATGGAGCCAAAAAGATGGAGGAACCAACAAGAGAAGGTGTGCTGCTGGACCTCATACGAAATGAAATGGAAAGTCTAGTTGCAGATGTGAAAGTTGCAGCCTTGGTTACAGTAGTCATAAGATCATGGACCTGTGTATTATGTGAGGAGAAAACAGGGCAATGAGAAAGATCACAACCCTGGACTTCAGGAGAGGTAACTTCAGTGTCTTCCGGGACCTTCTTGGAGGAAACTCAAGGGAACATGCCCTGCAGGGATGAGGAAGCCTAGAGAGCCAATATTTAATAATTACTTCATCCAGGCTCAAGACCAGTGTAATCTGATGAGCAAGAAATAAAGCAAAAGAGCAGGAGAACTACATGGATGAGCAAGGAATTGCTGTCAAAACTCAGACATAAGCAGGAGATATGCAGAAGGTAAAAACAGACACAGGTCACCTGGGATGAATATAGAGATATTATCAGAGGATGCAGAAATACAACAAGGAAGGCCAAAGCCCACTTGGAATTAATATGGACAAGGATGTCAATGATAA
>VWZF01002317.1:47722-65670 GCA_013396755.1 Sclerurus mexicanus | reverse complement strand
TCAAATCCATCAACAGCAAAGAGGAAAGTATGAGCCTGCTTCAGTATGAACAGGGACCGTTGCAACACAGACTGCAGAGAAAGCAGAGATACTGAATGCCTTCTTTGTTTCACTAGTCCTCAGGAATCCCTGACTCAGGAGACCAGGGACAAGGTCAGGAGGAAGAAGGACTTTCTTCTGGTCAAAGAAGATTGGGTTAGAGATGACTTAGGTGATTCTGACATCCCAGGTCCATGGGCCGTGACATGATGCATATCCACATGTCCTGACGGAGCAGGTGGACACCATAACTGGGTTGCTCACAATTATCTTTGAAAAGTCGTGGCAATCAAGAGAGGTATCTGAGGACTGGAAGAAAGCAAATGTCAACTCAGTCTTCAAAAAGGGCAAGAGGGAGGACCCAGGGAACTACTGGCCAGTCAGCCTCATCTCAGTCCCTGGACAGGTGATGGAATGGCTTATCCTGGATGTCATTTCTGAGCACTTGAAAGACAAGAAGGTGATGAGGAGTAGTCAGCATGGATTCACCAAAGGGAAATCATGCTTAACCAAACTGATTATCTTCCATGATGGGACAGCTGGCTAGATGGATGAGGGGAGAGTGGCGGATACTGTCTACCTGGAATTCAGTAAAGCGTTAGACACCATAATGCCGTCAAAGGCAAACTCACAAAATAGTCTTGACGAGTGGATGGTGAGGTGGACTGAGAACTGGCTGAATGGCAGGTCCCTGAGGGTCATACTCAGTAGCACAGGGTCTAGCTGGAGGCCTGTCACTTATCGTGTCCCCCCATATTAACTTATTCACCAGTGACTTGGATGAAGAGGCAGATGCCTCTTCAGCAAAGTCACTGATGACACAAAACTGGGAGTAGTGGCCGATATTCCAGAGGGCTGTGCAGCCCTTCAGGACCTCAACAGGTTGGAGAGATTGGCAGGGAGGAACTGTCTAAAATTCAACTAAAGCAAGTGCAGGGTCCTGCACCTGTGGAGGAATAACCACAGGCACCAGTACAGGCTGGGGACTGCCCTGCTGGAAACCAGTTCTGCAGAGAAGGACCTGGGGGGCCTGGAGGACAGCAAGCTGTCCATGAGCCAGCAGTGTGTCCTTGTGGCCAACAAGACCAATGAATCCTGGGGTGCATTAGGAAGAGCATTGCCAGCAGGTCAAGAAAGGTGAACCTGCCTCTCTAGTCAGTCTTAGTGAGGCCACATCTGGAGTGTTGTGTCCAGTTCTGGGCTCCTCTGGACAAGAGAGACATAGAGCTTCTGAAGCAGGTCCAGCAGAGGGCAACAAGGACTGGAGCTCCTCAGGTATAAGGAAAGGCTGAGAGAGCCGGGCCTTTTTAGCCTAGGGAAGAAAAGACTGAGAGGGGATCTTGTCAACATAAACAAGTATCTGAAGGGAAGATGTCAAGAGGATGGATCCAGGCTCTTCTTGGTGGTGCCAGGCAAAAGGATGAAAAGGAAACAGAAAGGAACTTATGCACAGGAAGTTCCACTTGAACATGAGGAAGAACTTCTTTACTGTGAGTGATGTGCACCAGAACAGGTTGCCCAGAGAACTTGTGGAGTCTCCTCAGTGGAAATATTCAAAGGCTGTCTGGACACAATCCTGAGTAGGACAGTACTCTAGGTAACCCTGCTTGAGCAGAGAGATAGGACTAAATGACCTCCAGTGGTCCCATCCAACCTAAAGCATTTTGTGGTCCCTCCAGTGTTTTCATCATTTCCACCCACCAATCTTCATCCACATACTCCCAGTTGTAACTTATCGTATCAGGTGTCTATCAGGACCCTCCACTTTATGCCTCCTTGTCTCCTTCCTGATGAGTGAGAGAGGATCACAATCACCTATCCTTCTCAGCTCCCACAGTACATTTCTTAAACGTTCAAAACAAGAAACTCTACATTTCCTTACATGTCACATCTTTCTCAGATAAAATGGAATGTGAAATACATTCCATTATTATGTTCCAATCCCAGCACGCTCTTTAAGTGTTTTATTTATATATATAATATACTATTTCACTGTATGTGGCTGTGTCCTTAGATACGACTAGGAAGTGTTTCTTACTTTGTGTCTGCATAGCAAAATGGTGTCCTTATCCATGCCATAGGCTCTGTGGCACTATTGTGATAACATGATAACACAGTAAACATTGATATAACCACCCATGGAAATGCACTCCACATTTCCTTCTCTGTGTTGAGCTGTCATTTGCATGTTGGCTCTAAGCTCCTTGCATTCATTAGAGGTACCGAGACAAGTGAAGCACCTGAGTTTCAGTTGTCTGGTGTGGGTTTTTTAAATTACAGAAATTAAATAACAGACATTCTTAATGAAAATTACCCAAATTTGCAGTACACATGTTTATAGTTTAAAAATGGCAAATCCTGAAAAAATAAAAGGGTAATATGGTAGAAAAAAACCCCAGATTACTAGCATGGAGGGAAACTATTATCAGCCCCTTTTGGAAGAAAGCAGAAAAGGGTACACTGAAAATCTGTGATAATTCTAGCACTGAGGAACAATGGGCTCTGAAAGAACATGATCTCTGTCTTCACCAAATTATAAGCCTCTGAGAGGCATATGGTGTAATTTCTGGAAATTCGGAATGCTTCCTGTGCTGTGCTCTTTATTTGTACTCCTAAATGGTTGTCTCGCAAACAATATTGAAAAACATAATGCTTCAGATGATTTGGTGTGCCTGAGGTCCAGCTCTAACACTGCTGTGCTTAAGGTCACAGCTTCGCTTGTGTGAATTGCAAAGACATGGGAAAGCTTAATTCTTAACATCCCCCACCCAGCAGAAAAACAAATTTATCAATAAAACCCCACCAATTCTGGAGCAGTGACCATGTAGAGACACCCTGAATATTCGCTTCTCTCCTGAGCACTTTGGAGGGACACAGGGACCCTGGAAACCTGGGATGACTATCACAGCTACGCTGTGATCAATGCAAACTCCATTTCCTCTCTCTGCAAAACAAGGAGAAGCTCAAAAGGCAGACAATAAATATGAATGGGAACTCAGTTTTCCACACTACATGTAGCAAAGCACATTCTCATTCATGAGCTTTGCAGAAGACAAGTTCCAGTGCAGTGCCACACAGTCATCTAAGGAACTAAATGTTTCTTAGGGAGTATGAATCTCAGGGAGTATCTTCCCACATGAATGTATCTACATGTACAGAGGGGAGAGCATTAGTGTTTCTGTCTCATATTTTTGAATGTTATAGTCATACTTGCAGAACTTAGAAAGTGCTCCAAATTAAACAGCCATTACAGTCTCTCTCCCAACAGCAGCTTTTATCCTTAAAATCTCGTTTTATTCTTAAAATCTACACCTCTCAGCATGCCCCATACAAACATTATAAATTGACATTAGGGGATGAATGGGCCCACTACAACCACAAAATTCATGCAAAGCACCTCTTATTTCCCTGAGGGACTGGACCACATCAGTCAGCTAATTTTCCAGGCACAGCCTGGAAATGACCATGTATCACTGCAGCCCCACTTCAGGCATTTGCAATCTCATATTGTAAATTAGTAAAACTGAACTCCAATATTCGCCAGTCTGGCTAAACATTCATATTACTCACATTTAATTTTTCACCAACTACTGCTGTGCTCTAAATGCCAAACACTTCATCAAATCTCTAAACCACAAAGACCAAGACAGATGGAAAGCAATAGGTGACTTGTACCTCCATGTGCTCTCATACCCGTTTGGGGATAAAGGCAGTCACCTAACATACAACTCTACCATTATATTTTGCAACACTTTATTAATTGCCTCACTGTCAGTGAACTGTTCCAGAATTTGCTTAGTAAAATTTGTCATGTCTGATAAGCTGTAGGAAGTGCCCAGTGCACAAAATCAGAGTTTTAAACACTTTTCATTGACTAAACAGAAAGCATGTTACAGATCAAGATTGTAGCCACAGTTCATATCCTTATATGCAGTCTTCAGCATTTGTGGTCTTCCTATGTAAAGAGCAAAATTTGACTACCAGCATATGCTCTATTACGTTTGGGCCACTAATAAGATGAAGGATGTCATCAATATTACAGTAGATATGGCACCAGTTAAAGTAAATCTGCATAGATGAAGGAGACTCGATTTTCTCCAGAGTGTCTAAAATCCTCCCCACAATCAATCCCTCAAGTACTGGAATTCGTTTTGATCTCCGATTTAGCTGAAAGATGTACAAAAGCAAGCATCACATTAACCATTGCCCGAGACAGCACTGTGTTTTGTTTATTTCAGTGAGCGCATAAAATATCTTGTGTTCATGAATTGTGTCAAAATGATGTTTACTTTGAACAGAAATATACAATTATCTCATTCATAAAGCAGAAATCTCTCTCAGCAAGACAACTGAACTCATGGTATTTCCACAAAGAAATACTGCTACAAGAATCCCACTACACCTTTGGGAGGACAGTACTTTCCCTTTTGTTTCCCTCCTTTCTTAAGCATACACTTAGCTGATTTATTTCAGGAATGCATGGTAAAGGCTAAACAGTTCAAAATGAGAACAACAATATTCTGTAGACGCAGATTCAATTTTAATTACAAAGCAATATCAAATTTGTATGGACACAATAGGAAAACAGAATTCATTAGACTGGCTTCCCCATGAATTCATAATATTTCTTCGTCGTGCAGTCTGCAGGATAAAACAGTCACAATTCTCCTCCAGCAAATGTTTTGGTTACTGCATAAGCACTGAATCCTCTGGAGACAGAGAAGGCAGAAGAAGGTTAGAAAATGCAATTTCTTCTTCATCTCTCAGAAAAGTGCCAAACATTATGTAGGGCACAAACCAGCCCTGCAGGTTCACAACGATCACAGCTCTTCTCTGAGTACTGCAAAATCAGCGAATTGGAAATTTCAAAACGAATTTACATGTCACTGTGCCTACCTGCTTGTGTTTTAAACATCAGAAACTAGGAAAGGGGGTGAAAAAAGCCACTTCGATGCAGTGAACAGAATAAAGAAGTTCCTTCACTCCACAGATTATCTGTTTGGCCAAATGTGAAAGCAAGGAGATTTGCTTTGTAGAGAAAAAGGTTGGTAAAAATTATACTAGTAGTACTGCGACAGGAAGCAAGAGAACCACAGAGGTCTGTTTGAGGCAGGGGAGGAGCAAGGACAGCACCAGCATAACTGGCAACCTGCTTGGACATCAGGAAGAATACATTACTTTTTGGGCCATACCTGCCAAAACCTGGTAGATGTTCATCCTTCTTGGAGTACCACCCAAGTACAGTTTGGCTAAGCAGAAGGAAGGCATCAAAATCATTATTAGAAATCAGTGCCCCCTAAATAACCAAAAGTTCCTCCTGTGAATGGTGGAGAGAAGAAGAAAGAAGGGGAGGGCAACTAAATCAACATCTGCATCTTCCCTTTAATTTTCTAACCCATAAAATACAAAGCTTTTAAAAGCAAGTTAAAGCAAGTTAATGAAAACAAATCAAATGCAATGAAAGTTTTTCTATCCTCAGAATGCAGACTATATATGGAAAAACTGAAAGGAAAATACAACTTTCTTACAGTTTTTGGATGACAATGATAGTTCTGATCACAAAGCAAGAAGTGCATTCACAGAGTAAGAAAGAACTGAAAAGACAAGCGTTGGAGCTATGAATACAACATGTTCAGTTTGTGTCTATTTTTTCAGGACCCTAGATACCCACTGAACTACTTGCCACCTAATAACAGAAAACCATGTACCATTTCCTGTACATAGTTTAAACATCCCGTTTAGATAGGATGTGTAAATAAATTCTAGCACACACACTCACCAAAAATTAAAATATGTGAATAAACCTACTGAGGAATATATTAGCGGTGCTCAGTTTTAACAAGAAATTCATCTAGGGAGAAAGGGAGGCCTAATTTTCAAAAATTGTTTCCTCATGCTGTATGAAAGCACCTGCAGGACACGGAAACATTTCCACTATACCTGAACCACCCCACTACCATTCAGGATCTCACATAATAGTGCAATATAAAGAATGGCAAAAATCTGTACGATAAAAATTGAAAGTGCTGGATCTCAGTTTAAAAATAGCTAAATATCACTAAGACTTTGGAAAAGACAGAAAAAAGCGTAATTTGAGTTGAGAGGGGTAAGTCTAGCAGACCATGAAAACAAAGACTTTTCAGATATTAAAATAAATTAAAATACATTAAACTGGTAAGAATAACCTAGCTAATGACCAAGAAGGTGTAAAACTTGAAGATTTTAAGGTACAACCTGGTTGTTATACAACCTGATTTTTATAAATTGTTACAAAAGGCATACAAACAATTAGGATACTGTAAAAGCCTTACAACTATACAGACAATTACAGATCAGTAAAAGGATGTATACAAACACACACATATACATACTACCCTATGCAGAGACTATGTTACAAGAATAACCATATATAACAACTGCGTCAAGATAATTCACTGAGCCAGTAAATTCCAAAAGATTACCAAAATAAACCAACCAAACAACAAAACCAGAAAAACAAACGCCTTCCAAAATCTAGCATGAAACTTCTAGTAATCACTGTTCAAGGATTAGCTTCAGATCATTAACATCAAAATGATGATGAAAAAAAGTACCTTGGGGAGGGAAAATGTCAATGGGATAAAAGTAAGCAATGATTTGCAGAATCCATAACAATTGTGGAACAGTCTCTGTGAAATAATTGCAGGAGTCAAGAAACCAGAGAATTATGTTTATAAACCAATCTAGGTTTCTGTTTCCAACACAGTTTATTGCTCCACTTCGAAAGAAAAAGTAGAAATCATAACTTAGAAGTGCCATGAATAGGATCTCTGTAAAAATGACTGAAAACTACCTGGTGAACTGAAGAAAAGGGTAATGACAAAGATGCAACAAGTGAGTTGCCTCCAAAGGGAGTCTGGTTTTAGGCATGGTATTGATATTTGAATCCATGATGGAGAAGGAAGTAAGCCAGGTGTTGCTGAAAGGTAGGAGTAGCAGTCAAAACCACTGGGGCTACAGAAAAGAATTAGAATTCCTACTTCCCCTTCTGCCCCGTTCCAACTGAATCCCCTGTAGTTCTCGCTACATTCACAAGCTGCACAAGTCTCTAATTGAGCACAGAGACATCAAGTTATTTACACAAACCTAATTGAAACAGAGTTCATCCCTTGACACCTTAAAGCAAATGTGAAATATAAAATAAGGAGAGGAACATATTAGATTAGTAAAAGTTACCACAGTGGTTGTAGATTTAAGAACTATGTGTTCTTTCACTGGAGAGAGTTTCTGTATAACAGAATAAACCAAAAAAACAGGCACAAACACTGGAAAGTTTCAAAAGAAAAGGTAGAAATCATAACTTAGAAGGGCCATGAATAGAACCTCTGTAAAAAGGACTGAAAATTGCCTGGTGAACCGAAGAAAAGGGTAAAGAAAAAGAGAAGCAATGACCAAGTCAATACTGATATCTTTGCACTGCGTCACATAACCATTGAACTCTCTACACAACTGGAGTCTTTGTCTCTTTCCCACATGTATCAGCATCCCACTTCTGGAATTTCTTTTCTACAGCAGCATTTTTCCCCCCTTAAGTTAAAACTCAGACCAATTGCATGAATTACTTTGTGAGGTCTCATCACCACAATATGAATTAAGCATTATCTTTTTGTGTTTTCACTGAAATTACAACCTAAACGCTTCTGGGCAAGATACAAACCAGACTGTGATTCTCAAGAAACTAGAGGATGAAAATTGCTATTTATTTAGTGAATATAATCCACACACCAAAAATAACCAGAACTGTCCTGAACACACTGTCCTGAAACTGTAGATTATTCATTTAGCACTTAGATGTGCCACTCCTCTTGCTTTAATGCCCATGAGCCAGCAGCATGGTTTGGTTTAGGGACTGACAACTCCTGCTCAAGCCTTCTCTGTTCTGGTGGCTGTTAAGTACCAACTGCCAGCCCATATGAGAAAACTAACCTGGAAATCCTGGCAATGTGAATGGATTCTCCAGTCAAAACAGAAAGCCTCCTGGATCTGCACCTAGCAACAAGCAGGGGCAGCGCAAGCAGCTGGAGTGTTTTTATGTGAACAGCTGAATCTGCACACTGAATCACTCATGGCACTGCCTGTAAAAGCCTCAGCCATTTCCTTACCTTTCCCAGGATGGAGCTAAAGAAAAGTCAGAGCCGGAGCAAGCAGGGTCATTGTGTGTGGTGCACTCCACCAACTGGCACACTGAATGTCTCAAGACAAATCCTTTAAAGTCACCTAAGTTCAGGCTAGCCCAGCACAGCTTCAGAGTTCAACTCACACCCCAGCTCACTGTCCGATCTAACACAAGAACAACCATCACTCTCCAGCTGTGCAGTATTTATCTTTGTTACTCAATTTTAAATTAATAGAATGAATTGAAAGGATCAGCTGTCCTTTATTCTGAAAAGCCTAAGAAACAGGATTAGAAGTATGTTCTGTAGCATCTCTGTGGCATGCATAGCACCCCATAGAGAATCCCATCTACATTTCTGCAACTACCATTCAAAGAAATAAAGAAATAACCACATCTCATTTCTCACTCCACTACAGGGCTTGAAGTTTGTGTCCATAAAAATAAAAACAAAAGAACACTGCTAACTGAAGCTGTGCAGAGTATTTTTGTATTAGACTCTGTTGCTAAGAGCATTCAAACAAACAAACAAACAAACATCAACGACCTGTCATCCCAGAACAGATTACAGATACAAATCCAAGATTACAGCCACAAATTCTAAACACAGCTGTTTTGTAAGCACCTACTAAAACCAGTGTTACTCCTGGTTTAACTATCACCAATTGTTTAAGATTCTCCTCACCATACTTCAGATTTTTCATTTAAAAGAACAGCACCATGAAGACAGCTACCATTTCACATGTTTTAGTATCAAACTATAAAATACATCTTCAGTCATTCACAAAATTATTTTCTTTTCTTTTTGAAAACAGAAATTGCATCGATGGCAAAACTACTAAAATCCTCCAAGCATTTTGGGGTGTTTCAATTCACCACTCATGCTAGCAAACTACTAGGGCAATGCCTGAAAAAGGTACAGTCTCTCCCAATCAGCATTCTTGCTGACTAGTTCCCAGGCATCACCTGGCAGAAGGGACAGTCCATGAAAAATTCCCAAAAGGCAGTTTACATATAGACACTGTTTTGGAGACAAAAATATTTGACTTTCCTCTGTGCTTGGTAAAAATACAAAGACACCATTGCAGTCTGAAGTTCATGTGTCAATTCCAAATGATTTGAAGTTACTTATATTTAATACATTATTAATTCCTATTCTAAATTGTTCGGCTACTGTTCAGGTTTGGAGGGTTAGGGGATTGTGGTTTTGTTTTCATTTTGTAATCCCATTTCTTTTCTGCTTCTGTTACAGTTAAACGAAAGACCAGGAGAAGTGGTCATATATACAGACAGCATGAAAATCATTTTACATAGCATTGTCAGAAATACACAATGTCATCTTTGCAACATGTGCCCTTTTATAGTAAACTTACGTATTACAACAGTAGGACAAAAAATGGCCAGACGCAAATCATTCTTGTTTGAGTTTTTTTTAAGTACAATTCTATTCCAAAGAGAGTTGCTATGGGGAAAATATCATTGTGAGATAATATGTTTGCAAGGAGCAAAACATGTCTTCAATCCAGATTGTTTACTTCTTCCTGTAGCTTAAGTAAACAAGAGAAAAATACCAAGTATTTTTAGTGAAGATGTTGACTCATTTGACACATTTTTCAAAGGAAACATTAAAAGAGCAATCATTTTGCAGCCACTTTGTACTTAATACTTATGTTTCTTAATGCAATTATTTCAAATGGCCACATTTCCAACTAGTGCAGGAGTTATTTCCATTTGCAAACACTTCTGCTGAAAAAGAACTTAAGATATTGTATTGGGTTTCTGTGAACAGGTTTTGGTAGCAATGGCGGCTATGGGAGGGCTTCTCTGAGAGGCTGGCGGAAGCTTCCCCCATGTCCAGTGGAGACAATACCAGCTGGCCCCAGGACAGACCTGCTGCTGGCCAGAGCCAAGCCAATCAGGAATGACAGTAACACCGCTGTGATAACATATTTAAGAAGGGAGACAGAAAAAATATATATTGCGCAGAAGAAAATTGCAGACAGAGAAGAACAGAGTGAGAACATGTGAACATTCTGCAGACACCAAGGTCAGTGGAGAAGGAGGGGGAGGAGGTGCTCCAGGTGCTGGAGCTGAGGTTCCCCTGCACCCCGTGGTACAGACCATGGTGAAGCAGCTGTGCCCCTGCAGCCCATGGAGGAGCATGGGAGTGCAGAGATCCACCTGCATTCTGTGGAGGACCCCATGCCAAAGGAGGCTATGACACCATGGGAGGCCCATGCTGGAGCAGGGTCCTGGCAGGGACCTGCTGACCGATAAGGAGCCGAAGCTGGAGCAGGTCTTCCTGGTAGGACCTGTGGCCCCGGGGGAGACCCATGCTGGAGCAGCCTGTGCCTGAAGGACTGCACCCCAAGGAAAAGTGACCCATGTGGCAGAAGTTTGTGAAGAACTGTTGCCTGTGGGATGGACTCATATTGGAGCAGTTCGTAAAGGACTGCTTCTTGTGGGAGGGACCCCATGGGAGCAGGGGAAGGACTCCTCGCCCTGACAGCTGCAGAAAGAACTGACGCAAACCTCCATGTCTGTCTCCCTGCCCTGCTGGGGGGGAAGGAGGTAGAACTTGGAAGGAAGGACGGGTGGAGGGAAGGCATTTTATTTATTTTACTTCTCATTCTCCTGCTCTGGTTCTGTTAGTAATACATTTAATCAGTATCTCCACTTTGAATCTGTTTTGCCTGTGACAGTGATCAGTGAGTGATCTCTCACGGTCCTTATCCTCAACTCATGAACTCTTCATTATCTTTTCTCTCCTCTGTCCAGTTGCAGAGGGGTGAGAGAAAGCAGCTTTAGTCGGTACCTGGCATCCAACCCAGATCAATCTACTACAGGTAGGTTGCCCCTACCTTCTCATTTTTGGTTGTGAGCAACCTTGAGAAATCTCATACATTTATTTAACTTTATAGAGATTGGTGTGATACATTTTCTCTCAAGTTTCCAGCCAGGAGAAGCTTTAAGTCAGGAGAAACTCTTCCTCTAAATGCAATAGTACTAGATCACCAGTGCTCATTCTTCAGTAACTGCAATGAACATGAATATGGTGATTACTGCTGACACTTGGCCTACTACTGCCATAGAACAGCATCTATCTTGACAGCACACTGAAACAGCGAGAGCTGCTTATCAATATACCTCCATCAAACACATGTTAAACCCTGAGAAGAGGAAAAGAGGAACACTTCTAGGAACTGAATGCCGATAGCTGGAAAGGATAAAATAAACTGACAGCGGACGAGTGAAGAAAGAAAAACGTGTTGTTGCTTTTTTGTTGTTGTTGTAACCATTATCACTACAGTTCCATGCCAGAAGGAAAAAGATTTAGCACTAGTTTATTTACTGTTGAATAATTACAATTGTGTTTTCACTATTAGACAAGGAATTAAAACAGTGAGAAGAAGGTAATCCAATAGGAACAAAAATGTGACTTGTAAGGTTTAGAATGGGTCTCTGAGAAAACAAGGGTAGAGAGAAATATGAGGCTGTGTTTAAGCAATTAAAAACGAAGGAACAGACAAGAAGCCCCAGCTGAAGGAAGACCTATGAGGAGATATATTCCATATGCAGCAGTGAAAGACACAGCCAAAGTCATCTGCTGACAGCTTGACTTTAACAGGAAAGGAAGAGAAGGATTATCTGGACATTACAGACTTAGCCAACAGGTTGATATTATCCATGCTGGGGAATAGAGGCAGAGTGGATAAAAACAGAAAGAACAACAAAAAGATGAAGAGAGCCATTTCAGTATGTTTGATTTAACAAGCCAAAATACCCAGAAGAACAGAGACCTATGCTACAGAAAGCAAACACTTTATCACAGAGAGAATTACTTTCCAGTTCTCCCAACCCATATATTATTTTGAGGAAAAAGAGAAAAATCAGCTGCCATTTCTCCCATTCTTTAACCTAAGTGTTTAAACCTTTAGTTTTTAATACAATATCTGTTCCAGGGGACCAGCAACAACCATCCAGACTCCCTATTTCATCTTCCCATAGAAAAGGCACTAATCATTCCTTTTACTAGAGGTAACTTCAGGAGCACTGATACACACCATTAAATAATTCCTGACCTCTACAGGGAATTCAATCTAAGCAAATACAACCAAAAAGTGAAAATACAGTACTTCCTCACCAATAATTCACTTTGACCAGCTAATCCCACCAAATGATTGCTTCTTTGCTGTCTCCTATATTAGTATCCTTGCACTGAAGATAATTAGATAGATAAGGATGTCTCAAGGCACAAGAAGACTAAGCCTCATGAGGTGCCAAAAGCCCTTTCAATAGGAAAGAACCTATGAAGTTGCCACAAAGCACTCGGTGTCTCATGGGAGCCACTTTTCTACCTCACAGGATCAAAATGATGATTTGCAGTTTGGAGATGCAAGCTGTGGTGCATTGTGCTATTGATTTTCCAGTTGCCTTCTATAATTACTACAGCTCCACCCCTGGCATTCGGCTAGTGTCCAAACATGCATGACAATAAAGAAATGTAAAACTTCCTATGCAGAGCTGAGAGAAAAATGAAAGGAAAGGTAAAAATTAAAAGAATATATTTACATTTTAAACCAGTAACTATCCTTCTAGCTTGTTCCTTTTAACTAGATAACTTTGTCTAAGAACACCTGCATTTTTCATAACTCTTTTCCTTCATACTTCAGCACCAGGCCTCACCAATATATTAAGTTACTTATCATCTACATTGTTTCTATTTACTGAAATACATGTTCATCTTCAACCACAAATTGGGCAAATCCCTAAGCACACCTCTAAATTCCCCCACCTTCATTTACTAGCAATCAAAGCATGAATAACAATGTTCATCACAATATACAGTAAACACTTAAAATGCAAGGCAAGATCATGGTCTTTAGGGGAGACAATCTTCAGATTTTGTTCCTTTATGAGGTAACATGAGAGTGTAGAAAAAAACTAATTCAACATCATTATTAAGCTTGAGGCAACACTAAAGTAGTTCAGCTGCAGTTTAGTATATATGGGATAACATCCTGCATAAACCAACTTCGTATTTTTATTTAAAAACAGCATGAAACAACAGCAGAGTTTGCAAATTGGTAGCAATATGGCAGTAATACATATAGGTACATGCTTTTCCTTTACCAGGGACAGAGAAATCAATGTTAAGCAAATACCAAGCTTCAGAAACACTTAAAAAAATCCAACAAGGCAATTAATTTCTTAATTCATAATGGGAATTTCCAACACCCCAGTAACTTTCTGGCAGCACTGTCTATTCCTTGTTTCCTGTTCAGCCCTGGAAGTTGCTAAGACCACATTCAGTGTTACTAATTTAAAAAACAAAACAAACAAACAAACAAAAAAACCAACCAACCAAAAAACCCAAACAAACACAAAAACACACATTACAGCAACTTTAATCAAACACACCCAATTACAACAGCATTAACCCATAGGCTTAGCGTAATTAGAGAGTCTTCTCATCTGTAACTCTCATCTGTAACGCCAAGAGTACCTGCTGTAACTGTACTATTAGAGGCTCAGGCATAAGGTCAGGAATACAAGCCCTAGCGTGCAGTTTCTAAAACATGTTAACAGAATATGGCAAAGAATTCTTCCCCTTCCTTATCTCAACTTACTATTTTTAACTGTTATAGTTTCAATCCTGCAGCTCAAGGCACTTGCTTGTTACGGTTCTGACATTGCTTACAGGATAAATATAAATTCACTAAATCTCCTGCCTGCTGTCTACATAATCCCTTAACCTCTCCCTTTCTGCAACTACCGTCCTCCTCCGCCACCCTCTCATCTCTGGCCTCTCTGCTCTTTTCATTCTCATGCTGCCTTTCTTTTCCCACTTCTTTTCTCAAATCATCAACAGTCAGCATACCGTCACAGTGAGATTCATGATCACTATTCTTTTACTTCACAGCCTGCTTCAGCATATTGTTTTGGTTTTTACACTTTATCCAGGGATAGGAATTTTTAAATAGAGTTCTCTGGTTAGCAGATTTCTATTAAATTTAGCATCTGCCTGCAAGATACAGACCAAGAAGAAAATATTAAGCAAGAAGGCGACTTTCCAGTCATCAATGTGCCACAAAAAGAAGTAGACAGAACAGTGTATGTCATATTTAACAGAAAATTGGGAAGGGGAACAAAGAAAGAAAAAAAGTCAGGTATGCAAATTATTACCCGAACTACAGACAGCAGTATTCAAAATGCACAGAAGAATATCTCAAATTAAGATTAGAAAGGCACAAGGCCATTTTACACTATCGAACCACCAGGAGCAGAAAGAAATCAGCCTTCTCAGATTTTGTCACCCTCATTTTAACTTCTGCAAAAAGAGGTAAAAGGTCTAAGAACAGACTATGAGTAAATCAAAGCTTTGCTCTGCTTATTTTCTTCCTGATTCCTAAACTATTTTTTTTTAAATTATGTCTTTTCTTTGCTCAAAAGCTGGACACGTAGAAATTCAAGTTTGTTCTGTTAAACAACAATCAATTAACTACTTAGATACAGTTTTTTTAAAAAGCAGTACTGTAGCCAATTGATATTTTTGGGGATATCAACAGGGAATTTTGTTTGGGAAAGCTCATACAAAGCAAAATCTGTGTCATTAAAAAGGTCTCATTACTACACAATTTTACCTATGTGCTGAGGCACAAGAAGATGCAGTCATACAGTATTTCCACAAGTAAACACACAGACAGCAAAGCTCACTACCACTGTCAATAACAAGCTCCATTCTTAGAGAAAAGCCTCATTCATGCCAACCTTATCTCAAGTTTTGCACAGCTGGACCTGAACAGCTCAAGAAATAAAGTAAAGCTTTTATTAAGGAGTGAGCAAGTGGCTGGGGTTAACCCAAAACTTGGTTTAAGCTACTTTTACTAAAAGTTCAATGAGTACATTAAGTTATTGCTTGAAGCCTTCAAATACAGAAGTGCCTGTTACATCAGTGACTCATCATGTTAATAACTCCAGAAAGGAGGTCTTCTTGCTACTCCAGACACATTTCCAGTAGTTTTGAAGACCTATTTCCCCCACTGCCCTCTTTCAAACCTCAGTGCTGTGCTTTATCAGGCAGGCTGCACAAGCAGGTCACCTCTTTCTCTTGCAAATGGAAACAGACAGTGGCCACTGGCCCTTCAGGCTGTTTTTCAAAACCTCTCAATTTTAGCTGTTCCATTGCAGCTTCACCCTACTGCTGCTGTAAGACCACATGACATACTGGTCCCAGAGAGCCTTCACAAACAAAAAACATGGGAAAATAAATGTCATCACAAGAATTAGTAAAGCGTCTATCGGGCCCCAGCCCATTATTACCTCTGTCACCAATTCAGCTCATTTGCAGTCACAAAATCTCTCACATGGGGAGGACAACACACTTAATCTTGACCTCTGAGCTGCAAACCTAGCCTTGAGCAGCGTGGTGACCTACATGGCAGCTGCACAATTCAATAACTAGTTGGCTGGAGTCTGCAAATGCATGATTTATTTCTGACTCTCCCCACACCACCCCATATGCTGTCACTAGACTATTTGCTAAAAAGTGTTATCTCCAAAAGCAGGCTTTATTAGCATGTTGGCTTGATGAAACACTGCTTTGAAAGAACTTTAACAGCAAAAACAAAAATGTATTTTCTTTTCCTATCTAAACACTATGAAATTTACACAAGAAGGAAAAAAATACACACACACACATATACATATATATTCAGTATCTAAATATATCTGCTCCTGCTTACTTTTCCTATAACTACCTCCCAGTGTTTTAGCTGAGTAACATGCAATGCTGCTTGTTGCATATTTTGTAGGGCCAAAGATCTACAGTGCATCTGAAAATTAGCATACATCTCTGCACTTAAGTGGTACCAGGATCCTCTGATACTAGTCTACATGTGCAAGCCAGCTGCCAGAAAGATATACTTGAAAAAGTAGGATTTGGTAAAACTTAGTGTGCTAAACTGCAGCAAATCACCAGCTACACAGCTCACCATCCAGACTAGCTACATACTTCCCCTCTCTTTTCCCTGAAAATGCACAGCTAAAATTTCAGTCATCACAATTCCTTACTGCATCCCTAAGAGACTCTGCTGGCATTTCTCAATGTTGTAGAATTAGGCTTTGTTATCCTCTTAATGACCAAAACACAGCTGTCCAACATGTTCCAGCTGGCACAATTCTGGCATCTCTGCTTTTAGCCCAGCAGCACATCATTTGGGCTATTTCATCTCACTCAGTATACACTGAGATGCCAGAAGTAAAAGAAGTTATAGAAGTAATTTGCAACTGGTTTTGGTTTTATTAAAAAAAAAAGGAAGTAGTAAAGTAGTATCACTAAATCTCTTAGAAAGTTCTGTCCACATTATGAAGTTCAAATACAGGTCTGATGGAGAGGCTAAAGACAAAAAGTTGAGTAGCTAGGGATTCGTTAGTCTAGTGTCTTAAAAGCTCTGTACATACAGGAGGATAAATAAATTATACAGCTAGATCATATCTCCTGTCTATACACAGTGACAGGTAAGGGGTAAATGTCCCACAAACAGGATTAAGCAGTTTGAAGTATGTGGCAAGTGACGATTAAGTCAGAATTATAAAATACCATTAGTTGCACATTTCTGATGAAGTGACCAAAAACAAAGTAGTTCCTCTCACACTAGGTTCTGCATTTACATATTTACAATTTCAGTACCTAAAATCCTACAGGATTTTAAAGCAGAGTCATTCCCATCCTTTAATTAATGTTTTCAGTGTGCAAACTCAGGAAAACAAGTTCTAAATAAGATTATAACAGAATTCAGTCTTTGGAATTACCCTTAGAACTGCAGTAGTTAAAACATATTCAGCTGTGACTTTACCCCTGCATGCATTACATGCAGAATGAGCCACGACAATGCAATATGATACAACTGGTTCTGAGCTCATTACCTCAGCTTGCACAACGTAACACCTAACATAATAACTCTTCTTTTTAATACCCTGTGGGCACTGAAGGGCATATTCTTAGGATGTGCAAACCTGCCCAAATGCTACAAACCTAAAGAGCTGTAAGAACACCATCTGATTCTGACTTTAAATTCATCCCTGTTTAAAGAGACTAACTTTTAAAGATGCCAGGTAAGTTATGCAAAGCTTGCATTAAACTCCAAGAAAATACTCTGAAGGCCATGCTGCTTCCTAGCCATTAAAGCTATAATCTCATAACAATGCTATTCATTAAGAAGAGCACTAGAATGATCCAGGTACAAGATGTTTTCCATATTTTCCTGTTACTTCCAGGCTATATGCTGTTTGAGAGTAACTAGTACACAACTATAGACTGGGAGAGGGGTGTCTGGAGAGCAGCCCTGCAGAGGGATCTGGAGGTGCTGGTCGGCAGCAGCTCAGTGTGAGCCAGCAGTGCGCCCGGGCAGCCAGGAGGCAAACCCCATCCTGGGCTGCATCAGACACGGCATCACCAGCTGCCAAAAGAGGGGATCATCCCGCTGTACTCAGCCGTGGTGCGGCCTCACCCTGAGTCCTGTCCACAGTTTGAGAAGGACGTGAGAGTCCTTGAATGGTCCAGAGGAGGGCAACACCACTGGTGGAAGGGCTGGAAGGCATGTCCTGTGAGGAGCAGCTGAGGATCTTGGGTCTGTATAGTTTGGACAGGAAGAGGCTGAGAGGTGACCTCACTGCTCTGTACAGCTTGCTGATGAGGGACGTGGAGAGGAAGGTGCTCATCTCTTCTCCCTCAGATACAGTGACAGGAGATGTG
>VWZF01002317.1:34655-46394 GCA_013396755.1 Sclerurus mexicanus | reverse complement strand
GGGGACACCTCTCCGCCCTCACCTGCTCCTCCCGCTTCTCCGCCCCACCGGCCCCGGCTGGGCGCCCTGCGGGGCTCCGGTCCGTGGGGCTGGCAGCGCCGGGAGGGAAACGCGCAGCGCGGTTCTTTGCCTTCCCCGCCACGGGCGTGCAGCGCCTAGTTTTGAGTGCACCTGAGCGACTGGTACTCCCGTGGGAATGCCCGGTGCCCCGCAAAGGGAGGACATCCCCCAGGCTGCCAGCCAGGAGTGGAGTCCCCATGCTGCCTGCCCGCCCATAGTGTAAGTCTCCGGGATATCCCAGCATAGCCCGACTCAGGAAAAGAACCCTGTGAAATACATGTGTATAGATAAAAAAACCCCTCACCAAAGGTAAGTGCACTCTCATGGAAAAAAAGAAGACATAATGCAACTTAATGTAAGAGTACAAGCCTTGGAAACTTGTTCCCTCGGGGGAAAAAAATGGCCCATTAGGGAACAACAGTCTCACCCCATTTATGGTCTAAGTGGGAAAGAAAATAGTGTCCAGTGTCTTCACTGTTATGTTCTCCATCACAAAAAACTATACACATTAGTGCAAAACCTTGAAGGAAGCAAGTACCAAAGTTAACCAGCCTTGAAGCAGCGATCTACATTGTGTTAAAAAAGGAGCACTTCCCTTTGCAGTGTGAAATGAAAAACAGCCAGTGCAAAATGGGATGTGACTGGAAGTTTACAAAGAGAAGAGGAGCATTGACAGCCACACAGAAGGTGTATTTCAGTTATTTTGCCTAGTTGTGATTATTTGTTAACGTCCATACTTTGAAAATAGTTCTGTGTGAATGTAATTTTCTTTTGAAAATCCCATGTAAAAGCCTCAGTGCTGCTACTCTTCTAAACTCTTCCTTTGGTTTTCTGTTGGACTGCTAACAGCAGGAAATACAGGCAATCACAAACAAATGAGAAGTACATAAAGCCAACTACCATCAGCTAATAAATAAGCAAAGCCCTTTAATGTGGAACATAAAAGAAAACCTATAAGTATATGCTTCTCAGAAATTATAAAAGCATCCAATTGCATAGTGAATAGTGAAGCAAACCAGTGAGTATTTAAAAGAGATTATTCACCTCAACAGCCACAGTCAGCCCACAAGGTATGGAAAAAGCTCCTTATCAGCTGAGACACCAGCTGTGGACACACACTCATTAATACTAAAATAACACCTTTTGTGCAATATGGGAACTCAGTAGCAGGTTTTCAGCCCATATGTGGATTGAATCTCAGGTGACACAGATTTTCCTTCTGGTGGAGAAGGAATCTTTTCTTTATTTGCCAGGTATTTTAGCTTTCCCTTCAGTCTCTGCAGCGTACCTTTCTCCATTCAAAAGGCGAACTCTAAGAAGGAGCTGAGCCAGTGATGAAGATTTATGGAGCAGGTGAAAGTCTACCACTGTCTGAGGGTTTTTCTTTTTTTACTTTACTGTCAGGAATTACCTGATGGAGAGGAATAAGCTTCCCAGGAGTTCTCAGAGTTACAGCAACAGTGATGACTACAATATGAAATCTTCAAACTGATACACAGCAAGTGTGAACTAGCACTGACAGCCCCGCAGCCGGAGCACGGCTCACCAGAACTTTACTTGCCTGGTTTAAAGACAGGTCACTCATGTGTTTTTGTCACTTTATTTGCTTCTTTAATACTCTATACCATGTTGGCTGGGAGTGCCTGAGAACATTGTGAGAAAAGTAACAGATCTCCATGTTGCAGTTACCGCAGCAAAAGTCACTACTCGCATAGAATGTGGCAGAAGTCTAACAGGATTTCACCAAATAAATGAAACAATGTTTTCTACCATTGCAAATTATACAGAAAAAACCCCACAAACTTATTTCAATATCCATGCTTGACTGAGTGAAGCCTTTTTTGCCATATCTTGGAGGCCTAACAGTCTTTATGCAACTAGCATTTGGAAAGATCACCTTAAAGGTCAGGAACTTTGGGAACTGGCATTAAATAGTTTGGCAAATATTAGAAAACAGAAAGCAACACATAGATAAATTTAATTCAGGTATCAGAAAATGCTGAGCTGATGGAGTATATATAAAATGCACTGATGGAACTATCTAGTTCTGACTCTCTTACCCTTCTGAAAGGTTAACAGCTATTGCTATTGCTGCCAAGACCACAGCATGTCGTAGAGAGGTCTATCCAAGCACTCACAGCAGAACTGGAAAGATCTGATGGAAGATCTCAATACCAGGTAATCATGGTTTCAAGAACTGGTTGGGTGGTGGGTAGGCATGCACTTGAAATGCCTTTTAGGTTCATCAGTCTGAGAAATGTCAACAGTCAAGGCAGTAGCCACATTCATATTCTTTGTTCATCTAATTGGTTACTGAATGAACTCACTTTGGGATGAGTACATATGGATGGCCTCAGGCACAGTGGCCTATACTTCATATTTACCTAGGAATTGCTGCCACATACAAAGTTATATTTAGGGACAGCAGGGAGCACTCATGAGTTTGAGTAGTACTTTGATTTCTGGATGACTCTGTATGCAGCCAAATTACAGAATATAATACTCAAGGATTTTCTCTTCAATGACTGATAATCACAGCAACTTTAGCTCTTTCTTATATTACTATTAATCTTACATTAATATTTATAATATACTGTGTTTATAATATATAATGTTTATAATATATAGACATGTGGGGGGGGTGTTTGGGGGTTTTTCACAAATACTCAGAAGACTAATCCATAAATACAACTGCTGCAGCTGTAAACAGAGCTTAAGTAGATCAGAGACATAGCTCACTGTCCCCACAGGGGTACCCTGCATGGCACATTAACCTCCTTTCCCAAGGCCCACATCTACCCATTGCCTTGGGCTGAGGCCCCTTGCAAGGGTCTCACAGCCAGCTCATACAGCACACACAGCAATTAGTTGTTGCTCAGAGTGCCATAAGTGAACAGTGACTTCATTAAAATTTATGATGTCTAGAACAGTTTAGATTTGACCCAGTTCTCTTACACAATAGGATTAGGAACTCCAGCTCTAAAATATTTCAGCTGAAGACAGATGATCTGGATATTATGCTTCTCCAGAACATATCCTGAAGAGTGGAAGGTGGGTTGATTTAGGTATTGAGCTAGCAATGAACAAATAGTTCAGAGAGTGGTTTCCCATAGTCAGAAAAGTGTAAGTTTTGCTGTAAAAGTCACAAAGTCCACAGGAAAGCTACCTTCATGTGTATCCTAGAGATGCTGTTACACTGCAGAAAGGCTGGATGACTTCTGAAGGATCACAAGGCAAACAAGTTCTTCATAATGACGTCCCAGATTTTTATTATCTTTTGTTATCTTCAATGGCATTGCCTTTGAGACACACATTCTATTATGGTAAAAAGTATCTAGCACCAAGTTGAAATTAGCAATGAGCTAGTTGAAGAGCTGAGCATACAGCAGTCAAAATAGGAAAACAGACAAACAACAAATCCCACATCTATAGGATGCTTTTGTTTCAATCATTTTTTTAAAAATCACTTAAAAATAATTGATAAAAAAGCAGGGCTTTGCATCTTGAAATAAAAGGTCTCCCACATCTAAATATTATACCAATAACTTGAAAACTCTCTATAAAATATTAATGCATATATCTATGCAATACCCTAAGAGTATTGAAATATACATAACTCACAAAGAAAAATATTTAAGTAGCAAAAGTTCTCCTGTTCAATGAGGGCAGAGTTGAGTCAGAAGCTGAAACTTGAATTCACATAGGGTTTCTACTTTCTTTTACATTATAAAAACAGTACAAAACCATCATATATTTGCTGCATGAATGAGGAGGCAACAAGATACATAAAATATTACATTATTTGACAGCAGTACCACAAGACTTGGTATTTTCATGTTTGCACTCCAAAGGGAGCTAAACTAGCTGTCACTCCAAATCCTCTAAAACTTGCAGGGCTATCAGTGATATATTTGGCCACAATTACCCCAGAGAAAAGACCTGAAGTCCTACTGAAATCTGTAGGGCTGTATCACAGCTTGCTTGGCACTGATAGTCCTGCGGCCTCCACATTTCTTGGGTGTAGTTGTGAGTCACATCCATAGCTCTTACAGGGAGAAGTGTTGAGTCAGAAGTAGGTATTTTCTTCCACTGATGAAGTTGAGCAATCTCTACAAAGATTCAGAACAAAGTATGGAAAGAACATTACAATACTCCCTTCCAGCAAGAATGATGAGTTGAATTTACTGTACAAACTTCTCAGCAAATTTCATGCAGATGTCATCTGGAAGCTCAAACACCAATCAGCATTTATCTGAGTTAAAATGGATTGCACAATACCACACTTGAAATTTGCTTACTGGTGCAAATTTTACATTCATTTTACTCCACACAAGACAATTACCATGAAGGCAAATGTCAGCTTCCAGCCTTTGGTTCAGAGCATACAAAGCCTGTGAGATGATTATCATGGTTCAGTGGGTCCTAGGACTTGCCAAGGTTTTCTTATCAGTATGGATCAAAACATTTCTTTTGTACACTTTTCTCTTTTCAGATAAAAAGTCCCATTGTTCTAATACCATTGTCAGGAAAACTACAGGAGGCCGTGTATTCTCTCAGTTTTGCATGCAGCTTTTCCAAGAAGTCTCTCTCCTCCGAGGACCAAGTTTGTTCCCAAAAACTTCTTTCACTACTGATTCCCTCTAACTGCTTTCACACAATCCCTGCAATACTCTTCCAGACTTGTTAACAGTCCCAGAGAAACCCTGTGGCTACCACCACTGAAAGTTTTACAGGTTTTGCATGTGCCACAACCAAATGGTTGTTTCAGATGTCTGCATTTAATTCAATACCTACAGGAACCTGACTGCCTCATGCTGAATGCAGAGTGGCTGCCACATTCATATATTCCCTCAATCAACAGTGAAATTTAAGAAATTCCCACACCAATAATTTAGTAATTCAAAGCAAGGTATTCTTTATCTGCTGATCAAGCTGAAGATCCAACCTCTGTTCTCCTGTATTTGTGCATAGACAAAGAATATAGCAATGCACATCTGACCAACCAAAAAGTTCATTTTTTAAGTAGATAGAGGTGTATTTGCTGCCAGTGCTGATAATTGCAGAAAAGATGTATTGCCTATCTACAGCATGAACAGTTCTTTTTATAGAATGAATGTTTAGTAAGACTCCAAAATACAGTTTAATGTTACACCAATCATATTTTTTCAACTTTATTATTGGAGGAAGGAGTAAATTTGATCATTACTGTGATACTAACAGTCATCATAAAATATACAACTACATTATCATCAGTTACTGGGTGGCCAGTCCAGAAAAATATTCAGAGCCAGCCCTTGAAGAGCTCTCAGCATCCCAAAAGCTTTGCTAAGTGAGCGCACAGAGAAATAGGTCCCGCCCCCACAACTAACCTTTTTTTGTGTGTTCTTTTATGCTGTTCTTGTTACTGAGTTGAATTTGGATGCTTATGGGCAGAACACCCTGTTTCCATGGCTGCTGCACATGCACTTTGAAGCAGCTCAAAGTGCTTAGACCAGTTTTGAATCTTTTTATAATTCCTTTTCTTCCTCTAGGGTTATTCTGATTTTTAATACTCCCATCATACAATTTGAATTTTACATCCTTTTTCTGCAGAGGTAGTTGTCTAACTTCAAATGTATCCAAAGCACTTTTCCAACCAGGACAGATCCTGTGTGGGGGTCTGCATGAGGAATCAGATTTCACACCATGTCTAATTTCCATAAATTAAAGTCCAGCAAATAAAACTTCTGCTTTGCACAAATTATGTCAGGTTCTGCGTACATTTTGCAAGCAAATTAAGTAGTACAGGAAAAACATGTATCATACACAACATGTATTTCAAGTTCGTTAATCTTGCCAATATCTAATCTCCACCCAGAGTCTGTTATTAAAGTAATTAACAGCATGATTTTTAAATAATAATATGCAACAATATTCAGTTTCTGATACAGATCTCTTTATAGCTTCTATTTTGTTTTGTTGTTTGGGTTTTTTTTCCAAATTACTGTAAGGACTGTTGCTTTTCATTGATCCGGCTCTTTTAATTACGTAAAAGCTAATATAGACAGGATTTGAAGTTGCAATTATCTTTGTTGTTGAACTTCCTTGCATATTAGAGGCTCTGTGGTGTAAGAGCTAAGTATGCCTGTAAGTGATTGCAAAATGAAGGCTTGGCTACCCAGGGAAGACATGTGGACTAACTAAATGGAAAAAAACCATCAGAGGCAGAGAAAGCATATGTCAAAAGCCTTCATTAGTAGCTGCTCAGAAATAGTGATCTTATTACTTACTTGTAGAAGCAGCATTTTAAAATACATATTCTCCCTGCCACTTCCCAAAGTCAGCGGGTGGCTACATCTTACTAATACTTTGAGTGCTTTCAAAAGTAATGGTTCTACATCAATGCATACTGTTGCTATTGTCAGTAATGTTGAAATACAGAGTACATAACTTTTACATCCTGAGTCATAAGAGACAAATACAAGATAAATTAATAAAATAATAAACCTTTGCAAAACCAGTACTTCCAGTAGAGCCCAGAATCTTTCTAAGAAACAAAGTAACTCAGGAGAATCAACTTCTATTCTCACACAGACTGGAGTAGAAACAGTATAGTTCTCCAGGTTGTCCTCTTTAGCTATGCCGGATTTCTTCTTGAAGGGACTGAAAAAAAAAAAAAAAGTTTTTCTGTAATTCTGTGGTCTTCATTTCCAGTCTGTCCCTGCAGTATTGGTGAAGTTACTCCAGACTATACATGACTGTGGCCTACAAGCAGTAACTGTGCTCTCCCCATGAGCTCTACCTATGCCAGCAGCCTTTCACACCCAGGCAGAAAGGTCCAAGTATTTTCCTGATGGCTCTGAGCATCAGACATAACCCCTCGCTTCTCACTGTCACTTTTGAATCACACTGCTGCAGCTCTAGTTGTTATTCTGGACTGAAACCACTGTAATTTTCACATTTTTTTACACTGTCATCGTGGCAGAGAAGTAAAACGTTATTTTATGAACTCAGTGTTTCAGACAGATTTTTATTTGTTGAGCACTTCTCTGGAATACTTAAGTTAATTCACTGATTTTGATCACATCACATGGAGAAATTTTTATGTGGTAAAACATACTTTCATTTCTTATACACAATTAAATTTGGTAAGACTCTTGTGCAAACCTGGAGTTGATATTGAGAGTTTTACTTTGGATTACACTGACAAAATTTTATAAAATGAAGATGTTTTCAAAACGTAAGGAACAACATGTAAAAACACCAACTACTCTTCCACTTCTTATCTACATTATTTTTTTTGAAAGTGAGTCAACCAGCCATTGCATAAGCAACTACAGTATTTCCTTTGTTGTTGCTAGAAAAATTTAAATCATTAAGCAATTACCTCTGTGTTTAGAGTTATGTGTGTTTAACCTTTAGATAAATGTTTTCTTAGGCTTCCCTGTACAGAAATTAGTGAGCTAGGACATGTTCAGGTTATAGTATGGTATTAAGTATTGCATTCTTCTTTTACCTATAGCTAGATTCAGATAATTTTGTCATTTCTTCAGCCTCACAATCCAGGTGAGAACATACTTACGTCACTTAAATGCAACTAAGTGAAGTCACTCCCACTCCCTCTCACCTGAGTTTTTTGTGCCACAAACTGGAAAAATAAGCAGAGGTATTTACAATGCTCATTTTTTAAATTAATTAATATTGTACCCTAAGGGTCTGCACTTCAGTATGAAAAAATGGGATGAGATACTATATACAAATACTTAATGTGATTTTTAAAACCTATACAACCTTTAGTTTGATTTACTGATCCCCAATGTCTAAATGCTACACAGATTTATCAGCTGAAGATTTTTTTCTCAGTACTGGCAAATTCTGTTGCGTCCTGAGAGCCAGAATGAACTAAGTTCTCCTCAAACCCCAGATACCTACTGTACAATCCAAAGGAAGGGACTTCAGACAACGTATTGACTGACTTTGCATTGCATAGAACAAATTCTGAAAATTTTTGGTACAGTTTCGATCAACACAGCCAAAATTTGATGATTATTTACTTCATAATGAGGACTAACTGTGGCCAATAGAACACTGCAGTATGGGTTATTTCATTTACTCTCCTCACAGTGAACACATCTCATTAACACTCTCTACCTCTTATTTACCATCAATACATATTCAGAATTTAATTTGAACCCCGACATGTCTACGTAAATTTGGGCCTTAACTGCTTGAAAAACAGTCTTTCTTCCCTTAGGATTCAGGAAGTTGAGATTACTCAATGTATCTAAGCCCTCCCATTTATAAGAAGCAGATGTCCATGATGATGGATGTTCCTGGCAAGCTTTAACAGGCCTGTGCACTTTTATAGTAGTTCACCATTATGCTGTGATAAGTTTCCATTAGGAACTACTGTGGGAATGTTTTTTTTCTGCTTTGAATTTGGCAGTATTCTGAATGCAATAGACCTTTCCTAGTATCCTTGGGAAGAAGGTAGGTACAATAAAGGCAAACAGAATTAGCCCCAGGAAAGTAGAATTCTTTCATTCATATTTCATGTTATCCTTCTCTAAAATTAGGCAGCTAATTTAAGTAAATTATGTTTTACTGAATTCCATAAATTCAGTATCAATCAATTAGTCAACCCAGAGAGTCTCAGAAAGACACTGAAAATACTCCCAAAAGGCCATAAAATATTCTAAATTCCATTTTTAAAAGTATTTTAAAATATGGTATCTGGAAAATTCTTTAGGGACTTAGAAGTACTTAGTGGGTTTTCTGGTAGGTATTCTTGAATTTTTTTCCCTTTTAATTCTTGAATGTTCATTCTTCACCATTGTATTTTAATTTCACCTATTATTAAATATAATAAATAAAATATCAGCAGACATTTACATTCCATTTTCTCCCATCTTAGCTCTGTGAATGTATTCTGGAATTCATGAAAGCATACAGGATTTTTTATATAAATACATCAGAGCTTCAGAATCAAGTTATATATTCTGACATTAGAAGTAAAAATAATTTTAAATGCTAGGGAAAAGCACCCCTGCCACCTACAGCAAATGGTCTTCAAAGAAACAGTGGCATCAGAATAAATTTCCCAAGATGTACATACATCATAAAATGATGAAAACTAACATGAAACTCATCCATGTTATTAAAGAAATAGTAAGTAGAAAAATATTTATTTTTGTCTGACTAGGACAGACTGGAAGGAAAATCCTCGTTCAGATCACACAAAAAGTATCCACATAGTTAACTGAATCTACAACTTAATTTAATGCATCTTAAGTGGATACTGAAGCATACACAATGTGATGCTGTTAAGTCAACCATTTGGCTGAGCTTTATCCAGTCATCTCTCCAGTTGTCTACTAACATGAATTATATCTGCACAAATCACATGAACCACACCAGCAGGAAGTCTGAATGTAATTGCCTTCTTCTCATTGCCTATAGGCTCCCATGTTTGTTCAATTTAATTAGTTTTCTCCAGATCTTTTTCTTCTGCCCGCAGCAGCATCTGCAGAATGCAATGCTGCCTGTACAGTTCTGTCAGTGCATGCTCATAGTTCTATAGCCTGGGATTGAGTAAAAGAGAACTCCTGGCAAGACCCCCTGCCAATATACAGATAGAAAATAGCTATTAGATGACATCACACCAGTCCAAGATAGTTCTTTTTCCAAAATGCAAAGATCACCAAAGAACCCTGTCAAATAAATAAGCATGCTTTCTCTGCTTTATAAAATCAATCTGAAAAAAATTGTGATAATATGGTTACAAAAGTGGTCAGGTGTGTACTGTAGGTGGGGTAGTCCATTGCTCTTGATGTTAGCAAAATCTCAAGGGTTGTTGTTACAGAGCAATTAAAGTTTTAATTCTGGGAATGGGAGTAGCAATTTGTGGTACTGTTTCCAGAGTCAAAGTGACCACTAGTGTTTTTGGGTTTGTTCATTCAGATCTTCTAACTCTGATCCGAATAAAGCATTTTTCCCTGCTTCACAGAGAAAAAACAGCCAAAAAATGGAAAAGAATCATGCAAATTCAATTACTTTTAACACAATCGTACAGCTATTACAGCAAAATATGTATTCAGTTACAGGGCACCTTACAGGAATCATTGTGGTCTGTTAGTAATTTGACGACTGGCCTGTTTCAATAATAGCCTAATAACTTAGGAGGTTCTGGTCTTTGTTATGAATTTCTTAATAGGTATGTGAATTACAGGCAGTTCCAAATTTCAATTAAATGGTCAGAGACAGATAACAGTTCAAAAAAAAAAACAAAAAAGGGCAAGGCATACATCATTCATAATGTTATTTGAATTCCCATGCAAGGGAAATAACATTTCATGTAGGCTGGGAGATTGAATACTTTCCAACTTCTTTCACGGTTTGATTCACATAAAAAATTACAAAGGGGGCACGCATTATGCTCTCCTGAAGCCACTGGGTGGAGCAGCTCTCACAGGCGCTGCAAATGCTGCTGCATTTTGCAGGGTAACAGCGCTGGTCGGCAGCACCATTGCATTGGATTCTTGAAGAACTTTAAAAACGTTGCTAAGTGAGATATATGTACGTGATAATAACAAGAATACGTGGTATCTATGAGCATTTTTCACAATCTCCACAATTTTTCACAATCCTGCCCCTCTATTCAGTCCTGGTGAGGCCTTGCCTGGAGCTCTGAGCTCCTCAGTACAAGAGCTGCATGGAGCTCCTGCAGCGTCCAACAGAGGGCTACGACGGTGATTAAGGAACTGAAGCATCTCCCTTAGGAGAAAAGGCTGAGGGAGCTGGGCCTGTTCAGCCTTCAGAAGGGATGACTGAGAGGGGAACCTTGTCAATGTACACAAGTATCTGAAGGGAGGGTGCCAACTGGGCAGATCCAGTCTTTGCTCGGTGCCAAGCAATAGGATGAGAAGCCACGGACAGAAACTGAAACACAGGAAGTTCCAACTGAACACGAGGAAGAACTTCCTTATTGTGAAGGTGACCTAGCAGTGCTACAGGCTGCCCTGAGAAGCTGGAGAGTCTCCATCACTGGAGATACTCAAAAGCTGCCTGGACAGAACCCTAATGTGCTCTAGAGGACCCTGACTGAGGCGTGAAGTTGGAGTAGGTGTTGCCACTGATGGTCTCTTCTAGCCTTACCATCCTGTGATTCAAAAGAATGACTGGATTAATTCTTAACACTAAAACAGAGTTAGCCACGGCATGCTGATACCTCAGTTAAAGGCAGACCTTTGTGATCAAAAGGTAAAACAGCAGCCCACAAGCATTAATGCACGCTTTAACACACACGGCAGAAATTGCTGTTTCTGTTGAATTCGCGTGTGTTGCTGAGGCTGCAAACGGCGAACACTGTGCTGGGGACCGCTGGGAGGGAAGAGCCCGGCCGGAGCAGCCTCAGTGCCGGAGGGTCCGTCAGAAGATTAGGGAACTTCAGCACAAGGGTCGACTGCGGGGAACGCGGGCGGGGCACACGGGCTCCCGGCGCGGGGCACACCTGTTCCCAGCCCAGGGCACACGGGCTCCCGGGGCACGGCACACGGGCTCCCGGGGCAGCGGAGCGGCGTGCCGGTCCCGGGCAGCCAGGCGGGGCGCCAGCGCCCGGGCAGGAGGAGGTGCTTCTGCCGCTTCGCCCCGGGCGGGCCTGCACCGCACCCGCGCCGCACCCGCGCCGCACCCGCGCCGAGG
>VWZF01002317.1:0-34603 GCA_013396755.1 Sclerurus mexicanus | reverse complement strand
GCAGCCCAGGTAGGAGCGCGGCGGGGCGCGGGGGCCGGGCCGGGGCGCGGGGGGGCCGGGCCGGCGCCTCCCGCGGAGCGCGGTGGTGCTGGGCACTACGGCATAGACCGGCATTCGCACCGCGGGGTGAGAAGCATGTAATTTCTGAGGCGTCGTCTTGGTGAATTCTGTGATCCTTACTATTTCACCTGGTGTGGCTGGAAGACCCATAATTTATTTATTGTTTTTCTTAGCTGGGATGGAAATTCTATGATGCAGACGATTATCATCCTCTAGAGAATAAAAAGAAAATGGCAAAAGGGATACCACTAAATGATGAGGTACCTTGTATAAACCTTTTAAGAACTGTCATCCACATGTTTATCTCTGTAACCTTGTGCACATCCTATTAAAGTAGATAGTGATTTTACTATGTAGACTGATCTGACTGTAAGCTCAGATCTAAATTTGGTAAGGCTTTTTGTGTTACAAAGGATTCTGACTAAAAAAGTAGTTTATCAAAGCGTACCTGGCAACTCACAAGGGGTATGCTGCTGCCAAAATTTGTCAGAAATCTCTCCCTCAACATCCATACACAAGAGTTGCATCTTTGGATTAGAATCACAGAATGTTAGAATATCCTGAGTTGGAAGGGACCCACAAGAACTGTAGAGTTCCTGGCCCTGCACAGGACAATTTCATAAATTTGTTACCCTTCTCTCAAGTCACTTTCCATCATTTATACCACCCATAGTTAACTGAGGAGTCCCAGGTGATTGGAGGTTAGCCATTATGATGCCCAGCTACAAGAAGTGTTGGAAGGAAGATCCCAGGAGTTGCAGGCCTGTAAGCCTAGCCTCAGTGTTGGGTAAGATTGGGGAATGGATTATCTTGAGTGAAATCACAGTGCACGTGCAGGACAATCAGAGGTTCAGGTCCAGCCGGCATGGCTTTAGAAAAGACAGCTTCTGCTTGTGCAACCTGATTTCCTTGTGTCCAGGTGACCCGCCTACTGGATGAGGAAAAGGCTGTGGATATTGTCTATCTGGATTTTATTAAAGCCTTTGAAACCATTTCCCAAAGCATTCTCTTGGAGAGAAAGCTGCCTGGATGGCCAGTGAATAGAGCTACAGCTGGTAGTCAGTCACCAGTGGTGTTCCCCAGGGCTCAGTGTCAGGACCAGTCCTGTTTAACATCTTTATCGATGATCTGGACAAGGGGATTGAGTACATACAGTAAGTCTGCAGGTGACACCACGTTGGGTGGGAGTGTTGATTTTCTGGAGTGTAGGAAGGCTCAGCAGAGGGATCTGCACAAGCTGGATCAATGGTCCGAGGCCAACTGTATGCAGGCCAGCAAGGTCAAGTGCCAAGTCCTGCCCTTGGATCACAGCAGCACCCTGCAACACTACAGGCTTGAGGCTGGAGAGACTGGAAAGTTGCTTGGCAGAAAATGACCTGGAAGTGCTGGTTGACAGTGGCTGAACATGAGCCAGCAGTATGCTCAGGTGACCAGGAAGGCCAGTGGCATTCTGGCTTGTGTTAGAAATAGTGTGACCAGCAGTACCAGGGAAGGGATTGTCCCCCTGTCCTTAGCACTGGTGAGGCTGCACCTCCAATCCTATGTTCTGTTCTGAGCCCCTCACAATAAGAAAGACATTGAGGTGCTGGAACGAGTCCAGAGAAGGGCAGTGGAGCTGATAAAGGGTCTGGAGCACACGTCTTATAAGGAGCATCTGAGGGTGCTGGGGGTGTTTAGCCTGGAGAACAGGAGGCTCAGGGGCGACCTTATTGCTCTGTACAACTACCAGTAAGGAGATTGTGGAGACAGGCAAGTCAGCCTCTTCTCCCAGATAAGGAGTGATAGGAAAAGGAAAATGGCCTCAAGTTGTGCCAGGAGAAATTCGGGTTGGATATTAAGAAAAATTCTTAACTGAAAGAACGAAGCACTGCAACAGACTGCTCAGGAGAGTGGTGGAGTAACCATCCTTGAAAGTGTTAAAAGAACTGAGTANACAGCTTCCCCTCAAGGCTTTCACCATCTTTGTTTTCCTCCTTTGAATGCTCTCTGATAACTTTATATCCTTCTTATATTGTGACATTCAAAACTGCACAAAGCACTCAAGGTCATGCCACACAAGTGCAGAGCTGAGTTGGACAATCACCTCCTTCATCTGGCTGGCAGTGCTTGATGTACAAATAGCTTAATGCTACAGCTTGAAAAAAAGGATTTTTCCATTTGCCATCAGCTTAAGACAGTGGTTTTACAGTTAGAGCTGCTTTTCCTGCATGGAATCAGGGAGAATTTTCAAAGTTTGTATCTACAACTTCTAGAGGAATAGATAGTTATGAATGTAGATAAAGACTTTTAAATAAGAATATAAACTAAATAATGCTGATGAACACATGAAATCAGTCTAAAAATATATCAAGTTTAGAAACAGAGCAAAATGCCACTACGCAATCATTTGAAAAAGACTATAAGAATTTAACTGTAACAGAAAAAATTTTGCAAGGCTTCCACTTTTTATTTTTCCATCCTTCAAATCTTGTGGGAGAAGTCCTTAGCCAGTTTAGGCTGAAAAAAATACTCCAGATGCTTTTGAAAAACTTTGATCTTTCACTAGCGTTTGGAAGCCTCTATGTCATCTGAAGCAGCATTACACACTTGAATGACTAAACCATTGGTGCATGCTGCTCAGCAAGAGGAAAGCATCTCTTCTGAAAAAAAGAGGTGCCAAATTGTGAAGGCCTTCTTGAATGACAGAGGGAAGTTATTCTGTAATGTCAGTAACAAAATATTCTTGCTTTTATTTGTCCCTGTTATCATTTGTTGTGCTCACCCAGCGGTAACAACACTGAAAGATTAAATGGGAACAGTTGTTTTGTGCTCTTTAGGCATGACAAAAGTTTGCAGCAGCTTAAAATTTCAGATTAAAGGAGCAGCTCATCTATCACTCACATTGTGTTTGCCTAACTACTTAGCAAAAGTGTTGAAAAATTGTGGCAATGACATTTATTTGTATTTGCTACCAACATAAATATAACTAAGTTATTGCAGATAACTAAATTTAGATCTGTCTATTCTGAAAACCTCAACTTTGATCCAAAATGGTGTGTTTGTGTGTCTATGACCCTATATAAGGGAAAAGAAATAACAATTCAAGCTATATATTTGGATTGAACAGAAGCAAGAGAGAAGGTGACTGTCCTTTAGGTGCATGCTATGCTTGAATACATATTATCTTCTATCACAAAGTTGTAGGTACCTGTAATATAAAAAGTGCTATTCCATAAAAAGTATCTTATTTTTAATATGCCTGGCCTATAATACTTCTTTATAATGTTGAGGCCGTACTAGCAAATCTACATGGAAGAAAAAGATTCAAAACTGAACTTACTATACAGTTTCGTGCTAATTTTCATCTCTAGTCAAATATTTGAGATGTTATAAGCAATTGTTTCAAATTAATTTCATAAAGAATTCTGAACTAACTTGTTTTCTTTCTAGGACAGGATTCCTTGGCTTTGTACATTGCATGATATACTAAGGAGGTAAGAGAATATCTAGCTGTCTAAAGACAGAAAAAGTATCAAAAGTGTTTTTCCCCATTGCATTCCAAAGCAGAAATATATGTAGTAGTGTAAAGACATTCTGCAGGTAGTAAAGTCATTCTATTTTGACTAATCTAAGCAGTCATAATAATTGCTGAGGGTGAACTAATCCCTGAGTAATAATATGGGGAATTGTTGCCAATGATAGTTGTTTTTTCTACTATCTGGGTAAAAATAATTTCAAGGATCCAGTTCATTAATAAAGCTGACCTTAGCTACTTACAAAGGACATAACCACAAAATACACCAATAATAACAGTAGGATAAAATATTGCTATTTTTACTAAGATACGGTATCGAGGGTTTTTTGACACTGCTTGAGTTTGCTTGAGTGTACTCTGCAGGTTTGCAGATGACACCAAAACGGGAGGAGTACTGATGCAGAGGGACCTTGAAAAGCTGTAGAATGGGCTGGTAGGAACCTCTTGCATTTTGTAGTGCAAGTCGTGCCCCTGGGAGGAACAAACCCAGGCACTGGTACAGACACGGAGGGGCACTCAGCTGGAAAGCAGCAGAAAAGGTCTGGAGGGAGCTGTAGTGGACACCCAAGTTGAACATTTGCCAACAATGTGCTCTTCTGGCAAAGCAGGTCAATGGTATCTTGGGCCATACTAGACAAAGTATTTCCAGCAGGTCAAGGGAGGTGATCTTCCCCTCTCCTTTGCACTGGTGAGGCCAGACTTGGCCTGGTGTGTGTCAGTTCTGGTGTCCTCATTATGAGAGAGCGATGGACATACTGGTGAGCATCCAACAATGATGAAGGGACTGGAGCATCTCCCAGATGAGGAAAGGCTGGGAGAGCAGGGTCTGTTTAGCCAGGCTTTATACAGCGGCTGTTGCTTGTGCACATTAGGTGAGCATACTTCATTGGAGCAGAGGTTAATTCACTGAGAAATTTGTCTGAATCCATTGCTTTATGTTATGTGCAAGCCCAATGCCACTGCCCAGCTAAGGAAACTTTGCAAAATCAAGTATACTTTAAAAGAGCTTAATGGCAGTGTTTAATTATTACTACTTGTAATTAGCTAAGGGCGACATTGGCTTATCTAGGTAATAATAGTAGATATTAAATGTTCTTAATTCTCTTTGAACCAAAATCTGGTGACTGTAGAATGATTTTTAAATAGGTTTATACCTAAATTTAATTTGATTACAGAGTGTATTTGTGACAGACAAAATACACACACACACACACACACACACATACAGAGGCTTAGAGCAAGAAAAGGTTAACAAGTAGCAGCTAGCTTTATTATTAAAAGGCTCATCTTTTATACTTTTTCTTATCTGTCCACGCATACACATGTCACACTCTATTAGCCAAGCATTTCTGTCCACAAGCCTTAGACCATCTTCTGATAGGTAGTCCACATCTCTCCTCATGCTGGTAAGACTCAAAACACATCTTGTTATTCACACTTGTTTTTCTCAGTTGTTTTTCTCCTTTTGTCCACTTTCCCAGGCCTGGAACAGGGCCATAGGTGTTTCTCCTCTGCTTTCCCATGCTCACAGCTGCGTCCTTTCAAGGCCAGAGCTGTCTTCCACCCCAGAAGTCTTCCACATGTATTTTCGTAGGCAGGCGTTTTGCTCGCTCTGCATAGAGACAACTAATTCTGGATTTGCTTTTTGGTGGAACAGGCACACCCACAGCTTCCAGTTAAAAATAAGTGTGCAAAGAATTCATTGACCTGCATTCAGTCTTCTGTTTAACCTGAAGTGGGCATATATTTAGTGCTGCCAATGAGGATGGCTACAAGAAACATAAAATAAAATACAGCAATTAAATCTGAGACAGTGAAAACAGGTGTTGAAAATATACCTCCATGTGTAAAGAACAGTGCTGTGTACTGTTCCTTAGCCACTTACATCTAGACAGATTAGTATAGTAATTTTATGGATAATGGGTAGGAGTTTGTATGGATAGTCAGTTCCTGTTCTCAGCAATTAAGGAAATTATCCTGACACTTCTTCGTGCTAGAATTGAATTTAATGTAAGAAAGAATGGTGGCTAATAAACAAGGTCCCTAAGACTGAGATATTACCAGGAGGCTGGCTAGCCTGACCTCAATTTCAAATCACATCTCTGCCTGGATTGGAAATTTGTTTTCAAAATCCTGTCAAAATTACTCAAATACCACTGTCAAAATGCCACTACTTCCATGGCTGTCCTCTTCAAGGAACCAGGGCTTGTCTACCTTGTTCAGCAGATCTAACAAGCCATTTTGTTATACAACATATGTGAATATATAAAGGTTTTTGTGTTTTTTCTTTTTGATAGAGAAGACTCATCTAGACAAGATGCAATTCTGGCATGTTCTGCACTGAAGAAGATGTACAGGCGTGTATTAGTTAATGGAGCATCTGCAATTGAAAGCAATCAGCCAGAGCAACCAGGAGAAAATCCAGCACTAAAGATCCTCTTTGTTCATTTGGATGGGCCTATGGACATCATTGCTGGCCGCCTGGAGAAGCGGAGAGGTCATTTTATGCCACCTGAACTTCTCAAGTCTCAGTTTGATACTCTGGAGCCTCCTAGTGCACCAGAGAACTTCATTACTGTCAGTCTAGAAAAATCTCTCCCTGAAATAGTGCTAGAGATTGAGCATGCCATTCTTCAGGGTGAGGCTTTGGTGGAGTAATTTTCTGAATGACGCACATAGAAATTCCCTTGAGGATATCAAGGTTATGAAAGAGGATTCTAATTATTGTTTATTAAATCAAACAAACTTATTTTTTGTTAAATGGATTGCAATACTAAGAGTTGGTTTACTACTCTGCTTTTTTTTTTTTTAATCATGGCTCTTGAAAGACACCTAAGATGTAATTTTCAAGAACTTCCAGCTTTTTTAACCCTTCACTGTACAAAGTCAAAGCTCCCATTTTAGTAAGACCCTGCTTTTGGAAATCCTGCCAAGGGTCACACAAAATAATTTATTTTCTTAATGTTTACTCTGTCAAACATGGAGATGGGCACATCTCCTTTTATGAGATTAAATAATTTACAGCTTTGTTAGAAACAATATATTTTTCTAGAAGAGGCAGAAACATGCATGATGAAGTTCCTAACACTGCCACTGCCTCACTTCCAGATTTTCAACAAGTTGTAGCTTCTGTGTTTGTGTCCTTGCTGACCCCACCACAGCACTGATGACTTCATAAGAACTTTTGTGATCTCTTATTGTATGCACTGAACACCAGACTGGAAAATGTGAGGGGAAAAAAAAGGTAGTGGTGGTAATGCAATATACAAAGTATAATTGTATGGAAAGCCTTAAAGTGGCATCATGCAGCTGTGCACTTGCATCTTTCATGTACAAAGCGTACACATTGAATGTGAGTGTGAATCAACCAGTGATCTGAGGTACTGAATGCAAGTCCTTCTTTTAGAAAACTTCCTCTTTCACAGTTGGACCTTAATTTCCCTTTTCTGGTGGGCTTTAGTCTTCCCTCTCAGCCCATGCCCATATAACTGCTTTAAAGCTTTAAATCAAGCTATTCCTAACAGATATTTTTCACATCTTTTTTATGATTGGAAAATTCCAAATATCCAATCGGTCACCTAGCTCACAGAATTTAAGATTACAATCCATTTTTATTGCTGAAGTGTTTTTTTAGAAGTAGCTTTATGCTGTGTTGCACAAGAGGTGCCTTTTTAGGTTAACTTAGTGAAAACTTCAGATAGTGGTTTCTGTGAGGAAGATTTGAGTCTTATCTGAATGGAGACATGCTCTTTTGCTGTCAGACATGGATTACTTTTAGTATGACATACAATTTTTTTTACTCCTAGGATGATGGATGAACTCCAGAAGCAAACTCATGTTTCAAAGCATCTTTAGTGTAATTTTTACCTAGATAACCAGTTGAAAAATGTTTATCTTGGTTCTTACTATGTATAAAAATAGGAAGGGCTTTGTGGTTTACTAGACAAACTACTACGCTTAGATGAGTACAATAAATGGACATTATCTTACTGAAAGTGGCCATTTTTACTCACAGAATTGGGATTGTAGGCATTAACACATACACACAGAAGTGGTCTTTTCCTGTTTGTGACCTGAAGAGAGAATACCAGGCAGTTACCAGTTCTAGTTTGCTGTTGTACACTACAGCTTGCTCTCAATTCAGAGCCTGCTTGTTCTGAGAGCTGGGGTGCAGGTTGATGACACAGAGGCAAGTGCAAGAAATAGGCATGTCTGTCTGTTTCTTAACACTCATTTCAGAGACGCCTTCAGACCAAGTGACTTGTTAGAACTGTACAAGTTTAGTAGCCATGAAAATCACAGAAACGGCACCCTCTTGTGGCACCTCTGCTTTCAATGAGGTCTTCATCTCCCAATACACTATTTCACAAAGAGCTGTTCTAATGTAGCCATTAAATACAAATTTATGCTCACTTTTTTTATACACAATAAAACCAGATCGAGACACTCTACAGTGATTGGAAAGCAGCTATGTTCTGTCACACACAGATACAATCAGACCTCTAAATAATTTTTTTAAAAATGGGCAACATTTTCAAGTGTGAGTTATGAGAAGACAAGACTCTAATTTTCAGATCTACTTGTCAGCATTTACAGAATGCTTACGAAGGGGCTGTCACCAATAGAAAATTGTTCTCAACCATTAAAAACCATTCTCTTTAGGTGAATTTTTTGTTAGCACCTTGGGTTTTTTAAGTTTTCTAAACTAGTATGTTTGTACTTACAGGCACTTCATGCTTCTTCAAATTAAGGGTATATGCTTCCTTTAACATTTTAATATATTTGCATTTTGCTTTTACTTAAAGATACTGGATAGAAGGTTGTTGTCTGTCAGTTAAGTAATTTGTAACCTGCTGTTCTGAAAGACAGCAAAGCATTACTTCTGTTCACTTATATCCTCTGCATCCCAAGTTAAAAGATTAAGATGTGAATTACTCCAATGCTAATCGCATAAAACTACTCTCAGATATTAATGCGACTGTGCATATGTACAGTGGAAGAAAAAGATAGCAGAACAATCCCCGCCCAAACACAATCCTACACCATTTCATATACTTACTGGTTTTGTTTGGGTTTTTTTTGTTGTTGGAGGAGGTTTTTTTCTTGATTGTTTTGTTTGTTTGTTTTAAATTACCTTAATACTATAGTAGAGATGTTGTATTCAGGTTAGTTGGGCAGGTTATTATATTTACCACAGCTTAGCTGGATGCAAGTGCTATGTCACTGTTTTGAAATATATTCAGCAAATGCAGCAAAAACTGAGGAGGAAACACCTGGAGTTAGAAATTGCTTTTTCTGTCTCTGTGCACAAAGTATCTATGGGAAGTACATGTACTACACATCCTGAAGAATTTGTGCTAAGCACAGTTTGTAATATGCTGTGTAAATACTGTACCTACTACAGCATAGACATATTTGAATGCTAAAATGAGGAAATAAAAATGAAATGCTATCTATCCCAATGACAATATGGATTTATACATTAAACACAGGAAGGACACAGTCTTATTAAACTGCACAAGTTATCTATACAGGTAAAGGAGCAGACCAGCTTCCTGCCATCTTAGCTCTAAATTGAGATGGTTATTTTATTTTTTTTCAATTAATAATATTTACTTTAGTATGCAGTCACTGAACCAAGACAAGAATTAGGCAGATCACACCTCTTACAAAACTAGCCATCTTGCTGTCATATTCCCAATAGTGTTTCATTTGAATGTGCACATTTTAAATCCTTAAAATTACATCTGTCAATCACATGACTTTTAGATTTTTTCTTTTTGCAGCAGTTACTTTCTCTAGTAGTAGTTTGATCATCAGGCAAGGCAGTTTTGCAGACAGTCCTGTCAGGTCACTTGGTCCAGTGCAGGGGAAAAGAAGAAAGTAGGAAAATAAAGAGACAATCTTCAAGCATGCATATCCTTCTGGTCCAACATGCAAGCTACAGATTTCAAATACAAGTTATCAAAGTACTCAGAGTTAGTGATAAGATTGCTTCTGAAAGAAGTAGATGATAGCTCTGAAGAGAGAATTTTAAAGAGGGACAGAAAAAGACAGTGGGGACAGGGGCACAAAAAGGAACTTTTTAGGTGCTATTCAGCCAGTTAAGTGTGGGTTTTCTTTTATTGTTGAAGATGTAATGAAAAGTCTACCCTATCTACAAACCTTGTTCTGTTTGCTGTGTTTTCTGACAAAATTTCCCCTATGCAAAAAATTGCTCAGTGTTTTACCACTACTTACCAGAAAGTTAGTAACTTACTTGTTGACAGTAGTTACTGATAGATATCGATTGTACTTCAAGAAGTAAGCTCAGCTGAAGGCTCAGTGTAGAATTTAGGTCAAATGTCATCTCTTGCTGAATTGCAATAAAATTTTACTTCAAATGTAGTGTCTCTTAATTTGTAACATGCAACTGAAATACTTAAGTAGGTGAGCTGAATGTTGTCTCAAATAAGTCCTTTCCTTGTCAGAGGGTCCAGTAACCTCCATGTGCCAGGCTGAAAGCAGTAGGTCCGAAGGAAAGGGTGAATGAAGGCAAGTCCTCGCTTGGGACAACAAGTAAGACCCCTTCTTGCCCACCTCACCCTCCCAGGTGCCTCTGCACAATAGGTATGGGGCTCTGGATGTGGAAGGTCAGTCAATGGATAATGAAGGTCACTCTTCACCAGAGATGTTATCAAGGCCAGAAAGGTCTACCTTTCATATCAGGACCAGTCCCATGAGGAAGAAAAGAAGGGTTACAGTGGTAGATGGCTCCCTTCTAAGGGGAATGGCATGTCCAATATGCTGGAAGGAGACTCCTCTCAGGAATGTCTGCTGCGTCCCTGGGGCCTGGGTCAGGGACATTGCTAGGAAACTTCTTAGCCTAGTACAGTGCTCAGACTAACACCCATTGCTGATCCTCAATGTGGGTGGTGATGAAGTCACAACATGTAGTCCAAAGGCCATTAAAAGAGACTTCAGGGCCTTCGGATGATTGGTGAGGGAATCAGGGATAACAGGTTATTTTTTCCTCTACTCTTCCACTGTATCAGACTATGCAGATAGTGACTGAGTGCAACAGATGGACCCATCTATTAATACATGATTCTGTGGCTGGTGTCACTGCCAATATTTTGGTTGGTTTGATAATGGGATGGCCTACATTGCGCCAGCCTTGCTGGCATCAGAGGGCATCAGAGGCATGACCTCTTTCAAAAGAAGAGGATGGTCTTTGGTCAAAGGAGCTCATTGGTATGGCTTTAAACTAGATATGATGGGAGGGGAAATATCTTCATGTTTAATGGTAGTAAGATGTTGGATGACTTGCCATCCCACTTACATCAGCCAGATGCCAGAGCCAGCAAGAGATGCCCAGAGCCTGGAGAGGGATTGCAGGTCAGCAGAGCACCTGAAGGGCACCACAAGGGAATTCCAGCCACTCCAGACAGAAAGTCAGCTTCATGAGGGGCCCAGCTTAAATGCCTGGTAATGCATGCAGCATGAGGAATAAAGCAGAGACATGTGCATGACTGCCAAGGCTATGATCTTATTGGCATCATGGAAACAACAGTGGCAATTCCTTTAACTGTAGTGTTGGAATGGAAGGGTACAGTCTCTTTAGGACGGACAGGCAAGCAAGAAGAGCTGTCAACCTCTGTCAGTGACCAGCTGGAGTGCATGGAGCCCTGCCTGGGGATGGATGAGGAGCTGACTTAGAGTTTATGGGTCAGGATTCAAGGGACGGCAAGCACAGGTAACTTTATAGTGGAGCCTGCTACAGGGTAACTGACCAGGAACATTGAGCTGATGAGGCTCTCTACAGAGACAGGAGCAGCTTCACATTCACCAGCCCTGGTCTTCATAGGTGACTTCAACCACTGTAATAAACTGATTACAGAGTTTTGCTTCTCCATTGTTTCATCTAAGAGCTTTGCAGCAGCTGAGCTGCTTGCAGGAGCTCTGGGAGGTGCCTTAAGACCACTGAAGGGAGGCAGGCAAGGTGGGAAACTCACTTCACCATATATGGAGCACTGAGCGGACTCTACCTGAATACTGAAAGACCAGCCAATAGGTGCCAGGAAAACTTTGCCTGGATATGAGGGAACTGGCCAGTGGGTACTCAGGGCAAGGGCATTTAAGGCAGTAGCCAGGGTTTCCAGGGGCTCCGGCTTTCGCTGCTCCTGCTGCCTTCCCGGATCTGTTTACTTCCCTGCTCCTTGCACCTTCTTGGACTTCTATCCCTGCTGCTCATTGGACTCCTGCCCCTGCTTCCCGTAAAGCATTGATGACAACTTCCTTCTTCAAGTGATAAAGAAGCCAGAGGAGAGGTGCTATGCTGGACCTTGTTCTCAGACACAAAGAGGGGTTAGTGGGGAAGCCCAAGGGCATCCTGGGCTGCAGTGGCCATGGAACAGTGGAGTTCAAGACCCATTAGACAAGGAGGGCACACAGGGAGCTCACTACCATGGAATTCAGGAAACCTGATTTTGATATCTTCAAGGATCTACTTGGTAGAGTGCCATGGGATAGAACCCTGCTCACTCAAGAGCAATGCATGCCTAGAAAGAGGAACTCAGGGAAGAATGCCAGGAGGCCCACATGAATGAGCTCCTGGAAAAACTCAAACACAAACAGGTAGCTTACAGAGGGTAGAAACAGGGAAAGATAGCTTGGGAGGAATAGAAATTGTCCAACCAACCAGGGAGATGGTTTGGAAAGCTAAAGCACTGGCAGACGTAAATTTGGCCAAGGACATCAAGGCTAACAAAAATCTTCTTTAGGTACATTGCCAATAAAAAACTAGGGAAAATGTGGCTCCTCTGAGAAAGGATATGAAAGACCTGGTTATCCAGGATATGGAGAAGGCTGAGGTACTCAATGACTTTTTTTCCTTCATCTTCACCAGCAAGTGCTACAGCCAGACCTGCCAAGTTGCAGATGGTGAAAGCTGGGATTGGGAGAATGAAGAACTGCCCAGTATTGAGGAAGAGCAGGTTTGAGACCATTTAAGGAATCTGAAGATGCACAAGTCCATGGGACATGAGGAGATAATATATCCATGGGTTGTGAGGGATGTGGCTAATCCACTGTCTGTCATATCTGAGAAGCTGTGGCAGTTCCCTGTGGAAGTTCCCACAGATTGGAAAAAGTGAAACAATACCCACTTATTTTTTAAAAGGGAAATTGGGAAGACACTGGCAACCACAGGGCATTCAGTCTCACCTTAGTGCCTGGGAAGATTATGGAGCAGAGCCTCCTGGGAAGGCACATGGGAAACATGAAGATGATTGGTGACAGCCAACACAGCTTCACTAGGGGAAAATTTGGTGACATTTAACACTGTCCTGCATGACTTGTCTCTAAACTGGAGAGGTATGGATTCGACAAATGGACCATTCAGTGGTTAGGGAATTGACTGGATGGTCACACGCAGAGAGTTGCATTCAAGGCTCATTTTCCAACTGCAGAGCACTGATGAGTTGTGTTACTGAAATGACAGACAGGCCTGTAGTTTCTGAGGTCCTCTTTCTTGTCCTTCTTGAAAGTCAGGACAATGTTTGATGCCTAAAAGGGCCAGAAAGAACCCTCTAACACTACCTTATCAGTATTGGAAGTAAAGCATTCTTTATTGACAGCATGGTGGGTGCATTGGAATAATTTCCAAAGTACACACACTGAGTTACAAAGGTGCTATAGTTTTATACTATAATATTTAACATTACATGATGTTGTTACACCCACTTCCCACACTTGTACATCCTCCCGGACCTTCCTCAGACACACTTCCCTCATAGGTTGCAAAGACCCCTCCTTCCTCCCACCTTCACCTTCATCAGCATCTTCTGTCCTGCTTGGAATCATTTCAAAGTTTCTGGGCCTTCAGAAGAGTTTTGACTAGAGTCATATCAAACAGTGTGCTTGTAAGTTTTCTAGGTACCTTCTATACAAACTAGATGGTCTTGCTAAAATCTTTATCCACTGAAATCCTCAACAAAGAACATTAAACAATATTTCAAGAATTTGCCACAAAGTGTGATTAGTTACATCTATTATAAAGTGTTAAAAGCTATATTAAAAATCTATATACTATAGATCTTAAGGATCTTAATGCATNCTTGTCTCTAAACTGGAGAGGTATGGATTCGACAAATGGACCATTCAGTGGTTAGGGAATTGACTGGATGGTCACACGCAGAGAGTTGCATTCAAGGCTCATTTTCCAACTGCAGAGCACTGATGAGTTGTGTTACTGAAATGACAGACAGGCCTGTAGTTTCTGAGGTCCTCTTTCTTGTCCTTCTTGAAAGTCAGGACAATGTTTGATGCCTAAAAGGGCCAGAAAGAACCCTCTAACACTACCTTATCAGTATTGGAAGTAAAGCATTCTTTATTGACAGCATGGTGGGTGCATTGGAATAATTTCCAAAGTACACACACTGAGTTACAAAGGTGCTATAGTTTTATACTATAATATTTAACATTACATGATGTTGTTACACCCACTTCCCACACTTGTACATCCTCCCGGACCTTCCTCAGACACACTTCCCTCATAGGTTGCAAAGACCCCTCCTTCCTCCCACCTTCACCTTCATCAGCATCTTCTGTCCTGCTTGGAATCATTTCAAAGTTTCTGGGCCTTCAGAAGAGTTTTGACTAGAGTCATATCAAACAGTGTGCTTGTAAGTTTTCTAGGTACCTTCTATACAAACTAGATGGTCTTGCTAAAATCTTTATCCACTGAAATCCTCAACAAAGAACATTAAACAATATTTCAAGAATTTGCCACAAAGTGTGATTAGTTACATCTATTATAAAGTGTTAAAAGCTATATTAAAAATCTATATACTATAGATCTTAAGGATCTTAATGCATAATGTTCACCAGCTTTCAGTCAGCTGGGACCTCTCCAGATTCCCAAGACCACTCAAAAATCATCAAGAGAGGTTTAGCAATGACATCAGCCTGCTCTTTGAGAGTTCTGGGATTAATCCCATCAGGCCCCATATATTTGTAGAGATCCATCTGGAGCAGCAGATCCCACACAAGTTCAGGGTTGACTGGGAGTTGATCATTCTCGCATCCATGGTCCTCCAGCTCAGGGTATTGAGACCCCCTTGGTCCATAATCCATGTGGAAGACACAGGCAAAGAAAGTGTTAAAAAACCCCTGCCTTGTCTTTGCCTCTGTTTGTGAGGTGACCATCCCCATCCTGTAACAGGCCAATGGTATTTCTATACTGCCTTTTGCCATTAATGTATTTGAAAAAACTCTTTATATTGTCCCCCACATTTCTGCCCAGCTGCAACTCCAGTTGAGCTTTGGCTGAATTTTCTCCCTACAGTGGCAAGCAGCATCTCTGAATTCTTCCCATGTCACTTGACCTTGCTTCCACTGCACATACACCCTCCTTTTTTGCTTTATTTCCAAGAGAAGATCCCTGTTCAGCCAAACTGTTCAGCCTTCTGCCTCCCCTGCTTGACTTCCAGCATTTGGGAATTGCCTGCTCCTGTGCGCTTAGGAGGTGATGTTTAAAAAGTGATCAGCAGTGACTGACCCCAGCACCCGCAAATATATTTTTCCAGGGAATCTTACCTACTATTGTCAGTCTTATCTGGGGCTCTGTCAAAAGCAGCATGGCGAGCAGGTCGAGGGAGGTGACTCTCCCCCTCTACTCTACTGAGACCCTGCACAGTGTGCTGCATCCAGCTCTGATGCCCCCAACATAAGAAAGACATTGACCAATTGGAGCAAGTCCTAAACTGATCAGAGGGTGGGAGCACCTCTCCTACAAAGGCAGGCTGAGAGCAGTGGGATTGTTCATCCTGGAGAAGAGAAGGCTCCAGGCAGACCTTATAGCACCTTCCAGGTGCTCTAAGGAGCCTACAAAAAAACTGAAGAGGGATTTTTTTACAGGGGCATAGGGTGATAGTACAAGGTGGAATAGCCTTTAGCAGAAGGAGGACAGGTTTAGGTTAAATGTTAGGAAGAAATTTACTTGAGGCTGGTGAGGTACTGGAACAGGTTATAGAGAAGCTGTGAATGCTCCATCCCTGGAAGTGTTCAGGGACAGGCTGGATGGGGCTCTGAACAACCTGGTCTGTTGGGCAGCAGCCCTGCCCATGGCAGGGGGGTTGGAACTAATGATCTTTAATGTCCCTTCCAACCCAAGCAATCTGATGATTGATTGTATCATAGTCTTGCACTCAGGGCAATGGAAAGCTCCCTTCTCAATGGAAGTCACTGTGAAGGTATGATGATGCATCTGATCACTGGCTAGGAAATAAAAGTAATAACAATTTTGAATCCAAACTGTAGGTTTTTTTCTAAGGTTTTGATTATATTAAATTAGATAAAGAAAATTTGTGAAATTCTGCCAATTAAACACTGTGCTGCTGTTACAGACAGGATTACTGGACAGTGAGTAAAACTTCTCTTCTGTGATAATACAATGCACTTAGTGAAAAACTGCATGCATAGCTTTGCCAAAAGTTTTTCAAATTTCACTATACACTGAAGGGTGCTTAACTTTTCCCACTACATTGAATTGTAATTTTGTTTCATCACCCTTGATTAACAATTTTAACTCAAAGTGGGTCATTTTAAACCATTTGCAAGCACTGCTTTAGAGCAAACTGAATTTATACTTGTACTGTCAAAAGACAGAGTTGCTCAAACCAAGTATTTAAAAGCAATACAATTCAGCGAGCATGTTCACAACTACACTGACACAAAAGACCAATAAAAAGCAGATGCTATTAATTTAATCTTTTATTTTTCTATCTCCACTTTTTCTATGCTAGATGTCTTCAACATCTTACTCTCCTCTTACTCTCTTGCCTCCACCTCACACTCCAGGAGTTCTTTAATAACCTTAGCCCAGACCTGACAAATATTCCCAAAGCACTCACGTGCTCATAAGCTGGACAGTCAAAGTCTAGGCAATGATAACTGCAAACACACTGAGACAAGATGCTTAAAGGTTTTTTTTTAATTCATTTATTACCTGTGCACAAGAGGAGTAACTACCAATAGAAACTCAAAAGCTATACAGTATTTTTCACTTGGTGGTTAAAAGTAGAGTATCACATGACCATGAATGAAAGTAATGTCTCCAATTACAAATTGGAATATGTTAGAATCTCAATGGAACAAGCTAAAAAGCCTTAAAAGCAATTCCAGAGCACAAGGCTGTGCCCCCTTTAATTTGCACAATGACAAAAGTAATTTACAGTTAATCTTTCTGAATACTGAGATAATGTTATAATGCAAGTTTCTGTACAGTTAAATGTAAAGAGACAACCAGAACAGTCATTCTAGTATATTTTAACTGAACTTGCTTAAGCATTTTTTCTGAGATGGTTACCAAAGATCCTGGAAGATTCTACCCCAAATCCAAGTCTTAAGACTTTTTTCCTGGGTTCTTTTTTTTTTCCTGTTGTTTTTGTGATTGTTTTTTCCCATTACTTACAATCTCATTCTATTGTAATGTGTAAATCTCTAGAAATGAGCCATCTCCATTGTATATATTGTGTTTATACAAATTAAAGCAAAATATGGTAGATTACTCAAGTGGTATAAATCTTCCAGCATTTTGCTAGTCAAGAAAAGAAAACATGCCAAAGTCACAATAAGCAGTATTGGTACCCACAGCTTCAATTAATTTGTTTCCTTTTTAATTTGTAATCTACATAAATTACTACTGAAGGATACTGTTTAAGTAGTAAATACATTGGCCATTTGTAGGTCAGACAAACTTGTTCATCCAACTGTGAAAGCTGATATTGTTTCAAGAAAAATCACAAATAATGCAGAACAAAAGAACTGATGCATTCAAGAAAGTGAAAATGCATGGATTCCCACTGTTTGAAGAAAACTACTGCACTCCACCTTCAAATGCATCAGACTGGTTTTAGTTATAACAAGACAATCCCAAGAGTCAGAATGAAATAAAGCAACTTGAAATATTTAAGAGCTGTTATCAAAAATAAATTACATTTTTTCAAGTTAAAAGAAACACTGCTATGAAGGTTGAGAGCCAAGCAGCCTTTCAATAGCTGCATTGATGTCTCCTCCTGTTGCTATTAGTGCTTGTAAATTTGCTTCACGGTTCAGAAAGCCCATTGCACTCAGCTGTTCCAGTTGTTGCTGAAATCGAACTTCTGGATTTTGTAACTGCTAAGAACAAAATTTAGAGCTATAAAAGCGTAGTAAGCATTTAGCAAAATACAGAATTTAAACACAGTTTGGTTCAGTACTACTTTGTCTTTCCTAATTTTTGACTATACCTTTTTCAAATTCCAAAAAATCTGACAAATTCAATTAACAATTGATTAATTTTTTAACAAGTCAGCACCTTCAAATTTTAAGAGTATCTATACTTATATGACAATTCTGAATTGCAGGAAAAACTGATTGTTTGATAAAAGAGGCTTAAAATTAAATGCATAAATATATGTCCCATGATCAGTTTCCTAAAGATATATATATATGTATTTTATTAAAATGAAACAGAGTTCAAACTTGTAATGTAGAACAGCAAAGGATATGATGTTGCTGTCAGCAGTATTGAACATCACAGGCCTTCTTTTGTAACACTCCAAGTATTTGTTGACTAAAACTACCAAAATCTTAATTGTTAGAAAGCTTGAGTCTAAGGCAAACTGATAGCTGTGCTTCATAGAAAAATCCTGCTTACACAAAGTCATGGCAAAATTCTGCATTACTTCAATGATATGACTTTCGGAGGCATTTTTGTAATCAAAACAGTTATGGGAAAATAACATGCTGGGAAGTCACTTTTTAAAATCAATGACTCAGTTTAGACTGGTACACAAAACTTGTGCAGCTATAATTTTCCTTTTGTTCTAATTCAGCAGTTTCATACATCAAGGAATCACCACCTGTATTTAAAATCTGCACATTGTTCCAAACAATAAAAAGATGTAACCTGAAATTTAAGAACTGCCCTGCATCCTGCTTCCCTCAAATAAAACTAAACAGAATGTTGACCCAGTAGGGTAAGATTTGACAGTGTAAGTGAAAATGCTTTCAAGTGGTTAGATAAAAGAAAAAAAATCTGTCAGATCAGCAGAGCTAACTAACTCATTCTATGGCAAATGAGGAGGAAAAGCAGGACTGCCCTTGCCACCAGCAGTCTGCCATCACACTGGGTAGGTACCACAGCATAAGACTGCTGTTTCATGTAGTACTCCTGAAAGTTAACAGCATGTCTCCTTTCAAGCCAGTCTTGCTCACTACCCTACAACTACTGGTAAAGTGGCTATCTCTGCTTGACTTCTGGAGCTCTATGGAAACCTTTAATTCCACTCAGTATGTTGACAAAATGCACTGCAGTCTGGACCTGCAGGATATTAGTGTAAAAATTCAGGCTGCAAATAGGCAGATAGTGGCTATTTCAAAGACTGGGGACAGAGGTTTAGTTACACCTAAAGAGTAATAGCAATACAGGCAAAGAGCACATAGGTAACAATGTTCAATATGCTTAAGCTTTACTCTTGCCTGAACCCACACTACACTTACCAGTAAATCTTACCACCTCAATCAGTACAAGTATTTCAGAAACTCCAGGGCAAGATAAAATCAACCGTTCAGAGCACACTTTTATTCAAATTTGATGGGTTTTCAGCATTGACTTCAACAGCTGCAACACCACTTTTAAGCCCCCTCTGCTGCCCTTCAAGCAGAAGCATACATGGGGCTCTCCCCTCAGCTGTCAGCATCATTTTCAGTGGTTTACAATGGAAAAATAAAGTAAAAAGTCAAAACATCTAGAATATAATGATGTACTTTACCTGAGCATTTGCACCAGCAAGTGCCTGCAACATCTGGTGGACAAACTGCTGGTGACCAGGCTCAGCAGTTCCTGAAGCTGGACTTTGATTTTCAGTTGAAGCAGAACTAGGTACAGTGGACCCTGTAGGAGCTCCACTGCTTCCCAACCCACCTAAACCAGGATTAAATCTGTATAAATTATAGAAAAAGAAACACAGCATTTGAATAAAAAATATTACCTTGCCTCTTCTCATTTACTTAATTACTGAGCATAAATTCTGTCAAAGAGGGGATGACAGTTTAAGTAAAGTACTAAGATAAAGACCAGAGTTATCACTATTTAGAAGTACAGAGCAGGCAAAAATGTGAGAGATTGTAAAACACATTCAGTTAAAGTAAAAAACGGCAGGAAGACAAGTCTTAAATAAATACTTCGTAAATCTCTAAATGTAAAAAGAATGAACAATACAAGGGAAAAGTTCTTATCTAAATGAATTCTTACCCTGGTATAAGCCCCGGTGCTTCTGTGGCTAATGTCTGCAAGCCCTGCTGAATCTGTAGCAGAGCCTGCATTGCTCTAGGGTTTGACATAGCTGATAATGTGTCAGGATTCTGCATCTAAAAAAAGGAGAGAAACTCTTAATCATGTGCAGATATTCCAAGTTAATTTTTATCCTTAGATGTCTTACAGAATCTAACATAATTTCAGAACTCATTTTTCAATTTTGTAGTTGTGTTTTTACAGGAAGTTCTTCAGTTATCTTTTATTCTGTGAGAAAGCTTTCATAGATGGTAATCAATGAACTCTCTAGATGTGGACAATCTTTCAAACAAAGTTCACAAGTTACAGACCTCAATCTTTCAAAGCCACAGGACAGGACGAGTACAACATTATTCTAGTATTAGTCCCCTATATCATACTAGTAAGCAACAACACTCAATATGACGAAACTTGCCCAACAGACATCTAAGAGGAAAATAATACATGTCTTTTTCCTAGCCAATTTCAGATCACAGCAGTTTGGTCATGACTATTTGTACACATCTTCTCATATGTAGTGCCCTCACAGTCTGAAATGTAAACAAATACACTGTAAAACATACAAGAAAGCAAACATATAATAGTCAAGGATTCTCACTCTACTGTGACTTCAATTAAAAGTTTGCTTTCACATCCACAAATTATTTAAAAGGCAAATTCTTTTAATTTCTGAACTGAAGCATTCAAAGACCTGACTATAGATACAAACCTAAAACTAGGAGCTTAAGCTTACCTCTGCTTAGAGATGTAACAGATAAGTGAGGAGTAAGTTTCAGTGACATATGACACAGTTTAAGTAGCCAGACTCACTTCAAATAGCAGACAGGCTTATTAATCTTATCACCCTTCCCCTGGCAACTAGACCAAATTACTTTTGCTGGAAAACCACTTTTGATTCACAAAGAAATCACAGATTAAGCTTCCTCTGATGCAGAGCAGAACTGCAGATTAGGACATGAAGAACTCTCTTGTGGAGTATAGGTGCCTAAGGAAACTTCAACACAGCAAGTTAATATGCTCCATTCATCTCTTGGATTTTTATCTCCCTGACAGCTAGAAGTCAAAGAATAACCAACTATACAGATGGCAAATGATACTCAGATTTTAAAGAGGAAAAGATTTTGGATTCTCAAAATAAAACTGCTGCAACTACTTTACTGTCTGATATTTGAAGCTGCCGTCTTACAGAAATGGAGGCCCAACAGTTCTCAGAGCACATAGGTGACTTGGATCTATTAATATTATTAATTCCAGTAGCACCAATTGTTTCCTACTTCTGCTAGGCAATTGCCCTTCGTTGCAAAAGATGCCTTCCATTGTGCAGGCTCCATGGTTTCTGACTTCCAACCCCATAATAACCAGCAGATAAGCAAGGAAGTACAAGTTGCAATATTATCAACATTTTGAAAATACCCAGGTATTTCTTGACTTTACCTCAGCTGCTAATGCTGTTGATCACCTGACCTTACACAGTGAATACAACTAGCTGATAAACTTCATGGTGATATTGACAGAAGGAGATACCCAAACAAAACAGAAATGATTCCTACTGAGTCTTCATTAATTACCATTTATTCACAAATTTCAAAACATACATGTAGTACTTGTCCTCAAAAGTCCTCACAAAGCAGTGGCATTATAAAACAACATTTATGTGGTCGAAACAATATAAACAGTATCTTTTAAACACTGAACTTACTGCTATAATTCATATATGTGCTAAGTATTTTGCTTACAAATCCTCCTGTGTGCAGATCTTGGCAATGCACATTTACACTGATTTTTCAAGAACTGCCTAATGATGGAACTCATGCTGTGGCTTTTGACTCCTACAAAAATAACGCTTGCTTCTATTTAGGGAACACAGTACTACTACACACGGTGGCAACTAGTACAAAGCAGACACCTGGGTTGCAAGCATAACAGCAAGGAGAAGACAACAGTAGAGCAATCTTTACAGGTAAAAACCTTCAGAACCCACTTTTTTGAATTAGCTAATGACTCTGGTCTTTCATGGTATGCTCTAAGATCTCTTTTCCAAATATTTAAGGCAGGTTTGAAGAAGTATAAGAAAAGCATAGTGAAACTTTAACTAGTAGTGGGAAAAGTATCAATCTTTTTAATTTGTGAAACAAATCTTCTAGGAAACAGGTGTTCTCTGGCTGGTGCACAGCAAGAATAACTATTTCTTCTAAGCAAAGAAGCAAGAACAAATCTAACTGGTTGTTCTAGCGTGCTGTAGACAACAGTCAGGTTTAACTTTTGAAAGGGTTGGAGACATTAAGCAATAATATTATGAAGGGATAATCTAACTTAGTTTCTAAAGCTAGTAAGAACATATTGCAGAATCTAGCTATTAGCCAAATCCAAGACAGGCCCCAGTTTACTAAAAATATTGCTCATTGACTGGCAGACATTCATTAACAGCTAGTGTATCTCATCTTACTTGCTGAAGGAAAGTTGGAAGTTGTTGTCTCATTTGTTCCTGAAGTTGAGGATTTCCAACAAATAAAGGATTATTCAACATCATCTACAGGACAAAAATATTTAACTTCAAAGATCAAGCAGTAAAATCCACAGGAGGTTTTACAACAACTACTGATATGGTAATAGTCTATGAAAATTACTTCAGAAAGTAACAATCATCTACCTCTCCTTTGGCCAAAACTCTTTAGGGGTATTTTGGTTTATTTTGGATTTACTTGGTTGGCGTTTTTTATCATTTAAGTGAATGAAGTTCCAGATGCAAATGCAGTAGGCTTGCCAATTACTACAAGAAAATCCTTTTCTGCTCAGCCTCTACACATCTAAGTAATAGCTCCCTGTAAATATCACTTGAAGCCAAATATATTTCCAAGTGAGTATTTAATATAGAAAAGATAATATTTTTTCAATCTCAGTTCAGGATTTGATTTTTTTATATTACTGCTTTAAGTAAAATTTGAAAGCATTTCTACAATAACATTCATAAAACAACATCTCCACTTTTAGAGGGAATATAGGTCACAGAAGAGAAGCTGAAAAAAGAGAAATGTCTGAATATAGCACCAAGTCCCCTCCCTTCATTTCTTCCAACTAGTGGAGGTATTTAGTCACAAACAGATCCACCTTAATTTATAATCAAAGCATTTGTTTTGTATGTTTCTTATGCTGGGTCACAAGTTTAAGGCTATACAAAACATACACAACCTTACAACTTATTTTAGAAGCATGTCAGGCATGATGTTGAGTTATAAATTGAAAAAACTCACTGTGACAAATTGTTAAATGTAAACAGGTAATTTCAGTGAGTTAGGGATTAACATTAAAAAGTGGGCCATTCACTACAGAAAACTGTAGAGTTGTTTGAGTTCTGTGTTTTGCGGTTTTTTTACTTCAATACACACAACACACTACACCAAATGCAATTTACCTGTACTGCAAGATCAGGATTCTGGCTTAATGATTGCATCATGCTTCTCATGTAGGGTGCAGACAACATATTCTGCATAAGCTGTGGGTTTTCTGTTATCTGCTGTAATAAGCTTTGCATTCCTGGTGTGTTGAACATACCAGCTTGAAAAAAGGAAAAGGCCACTTTAGTAAACATCCTGACCACCACCAGATTATCTACAACCAGGATATAACCACATGATTTTTAGACCCTGAAATATATCTTACAGCAGTTCTACACAGACACATCTACCCGAGAAGCTAAGATAGATGCTGCATCCAATGAGCAGTCCCATTAAGTATCCACATTATTAGCTGTTTTCACATTTGCCTCAAAATAGAAAAAAATACCATTAGTCTAGAGATTCCCTACTTATTTTAAGATAATATTTTTAAGATAATATTAACATGTTGTTACTGCTCCAAATTATTTTTTGTGATTTTTTTCTACAGAAAACTTTGATCCTAGTAAAATGTTCTACAAAAGTAAATAGCAGTAAAAACATTAAATGAAAATCTCTCTAATGAAAAAATCATTTCAGCAAGCTTCCAAGTACATGCAAATAAATAAAATTCCAGTAACAAACACACCTCCTAGCCCAGGTCCCAAATTCGGTCCAGTTGAGCTCTGTCCTGTAGTGCCAGAAGTGCTATTTTCAGCATTACTACTACTGCTCTCACCACTAGTGCTGGTATTTGTTGTGGAAGTCTGTGAGCTGGACTGAGGAGCCCAAGGATTTGGCAGAGGATCTCTATTTTCTGTACGAGATGGTTGACTGTCCCCTCCTGTTGATGCATTGCTTACTAAAGAAGCAAATGGGTTACCTCCAAACTACAGAGAAAGGAAAGCAAACGTATTATCTACAAGTTGCCTTTCCAAATTAATAATGAAGATAAATGTTTATAGCTCTTAATCAGTTACATTCAGGATTCTACAGTAATTAAAGGTAAATATTGTATAAAGACACTAACATTGAGAAATACTAGGACCTCCAAAAAACTAAAATCACATTTCTTTTTGTAAGTATTGCTCCTACACTGTATTTTTATCACAGTAACATTCTGTATCTTCTATATCTTCTATACTGGTTTCCAACTTCAAAGCCTTTTATCCTTCCCACACTCAGTTTGAAGTTACTAAACATATGTTTAAAAGATTTTACCGCACCTCCAAATTTTAGGGCAAAAAGTTAGACATTAAAAATTAAGTAATACAGAAGTTTATTAACTTTAACACAGCTTCTCAATCACACCAAAGTGATATCTGTGTTTCTTCAGGACTAGAAGAATACAGGATTTTAAAGTACTTTTCTCTCAGGAGTAAAAGACTACATAACAACTTCTGAGTTTCAAGAAATATTTTGGCAAGTACACATTTGGAAATTTGCATTACTTTCATGCTTTTATTTAAAAAAAAAAAATTACTTTTGGTGTCACGTGTAATCTTTTCTCACCTGTTCCTGTGCTGCATTCAGTATTGGCTCCTGAATATCTGTGTACATACGTCGCAAGGCGTTGTATCCACCTGGTATACTTTCAAGGTTGCTCAAGGCTCGGTCTTGGTTTCGCATCATTTCCTGCATCATTGCAGGGTTTCTAGCAAGTTCTAGTGTCTAGAGAAGTGGAACGTTTAATCTGTATTAATAAGAAATCCATTCCAAAGTGAAAATGTCAGCATTTGGCAATATCTCAGTTATCCCTGTCTAACCCGGTTTGAAATTATGATCAAAGCTGAACCAAGCTGTCAGCTTAAGTGTGAGTCAACACAATCGAGTATTTAGCCAGCATTCTACCACAACTGACTGGGTCAGGAAGACTGGCTAAACTTAGAAAAATCCCTGAATGAACTATTCTTTTCTTCCTTCATCTTTTCCACACAATATACTCTTTATCATTTGTAGCACCATTACAGCAGGCAGCCTATAGGATGAACTTTAAAATAAATACACACAATTTAAAAAGCATCTTTTATCTATTTTGATACATTCTGCCACACAACATATATTATGTATCATCTAATCTTAAAAGCATTTAGAAGTACTCACAGTGAGATAAAATGAAAATAGGTAGTATTTTGGAGAATTACGTTTGGTAAGTTTGTTGACCAGACAACAGGTTTTAAGTGCAGACAGGCACATCCAATTTTAGCCTCAGAAGACATGACTACATAGTCTTCAATGTCTTTCAAAACTATGCTGCACGTTTTCAAAATTATTAGTCTATTCTGAACATTAACAACTGGAAATAAAAACATTATTTGTCTATGACAACCTTTTATGGATTAAGCTTAAATACTTCAAGAACGCTCACACACTCCACTAAGCATGTCCAATTCCTGCTCTGTTGTTTACAGAATAATCAAAGGTCATTAACAGATCTTTCTACATACCTGTCTCATTATATCTGGATTATTCAGCATGTGACTGATTTCTGGATTTCTCTGTATCAGTTGCTGCATTTGAGGGTTAGCCATAATTAACTGCCTCATCAGGTCAGGATTTGAAAGCATGCTCTGAACAAATGGATTTTCCATTATCTGAACCATCATTTCTGGGTTGGACATAAGTTGCCGTTGCATCTGGCTTTGCAACTCTGAAAAGTTTGAAGTATTTAAGCCCAGGCTACTCAGACCTGCCAAACCTCCAAGGCCACCTTTAAGAGGAGGAAAAAAACATAACTGAACTTTCAGTTTCTAGTATGCTTCCAAACACATCCAGGTCCTTTTTAAACACAAAACTGGCACATATCCCACACTTTCAAAATAATGAAAACAAATGAAAAGTCCCATCTTTGCATGGCTGTTAAGGAATTACTCATTAAGAGTTTGCTTCTTTGAAAAACAAAAAGCCAACAAACCGTACCTTCAATATAACTTGCTAGAATTCTAAGAGCTTTTCTTCTCATTTTCCATAGCAAAGATACAAGAGATGTTTGAGTTTTGGGGCTCCAGGCCCATGTTCCACCCCCTCCAGTGACATTTACCAACTGCACTTGTAATAATCATTTATCTGTCTCCTCTTGGTTAGACTATAACCAAGGGAGAATTCCCCATATGAGTCACTGTCCCTATTCTAATTAAAAGCAGAGTTTCTGCTGGTAGTAATGCACCAAGAGCTAATTATGTTTTGAACTGCTGTCCTTTGCTGAGTCCAAATAAAAAATTTCAGAAGGTACTACTCAGACTGAAGAACCATTTAAACCTAAAAAATCAATTCCTTACTATGGCTGACTTCTGCAATTCTATCTCTGCCCCACTCCACAAATGCAAAAAAGCTGAAAAAGAATGAAATAAAACCCCCACTGCAATTACGGAAAGACATTATTAAGTCAATAGACTGCAGCCTCTTTATTCATAAAAGCAAAGAGTCATAATACTATCAGACTTGGAACCTGAGAAATAATTGTAAAATTAGCAGAAATCTTCTTGTTTCTATTGCAGATCTTTGCTTTGTGTTACAAGTCCAACTTCTGTGATTCATCAATACTCAGAAAACAGGAATTCAGATACACTTTTAAGAAGCACAAGGACATTGGAAAGAGTTTCACTGCCCATAGTACCAAAATATAACATCAGTAGCACCTCACTACTGAAGGTGAAAGGTACAAGTCTGAAGTTTGTGGTGAAACACTGACACAGTTTGCCCAGAAAGGTGATGCATGCCCCATCCATGGAAACATTCAAAGTCAAGTTGGATGACGTTATGAGCAACCTGATCTAATTAAAGGTGTCCCTGTCCATTGCAGAGAGGTTAGACCACATGACCTTTACAGGTCCCTCCAATCCAAATGATTCTGTGATTCTACATAAAATTAAGGAAACAACTTTCCCCTGGTAACTTATGGATCAGAAACTTTCTATCACCAATTCAAAACATATTTGTAATCAGTTTTTTGGCTGGTGTGTTTGGGTTTTTTTTAAAGTTTTGTTTACATTAGAATAAAGCTTCAGGGACAATTACCTGAATCCAAGGGAAGGTACCCACAATGCTACCTAACAAAAATTCTTACCCAAGCCAAAAGGGTTACTATTTGTTGAAGCTGGTGTTGATGTACTACTGCTTGATGTTGATGTGGTAGCAGTACTCCCAGTGGTGTTTGCCTGTTGAGCTGGGTGGTCTTGTGATCTAAAAAAGCAATTTTAAAACTTGAGAGTTTAAAAAGTTATTTTAAATAATGTCATTAAGTGTAGGAATAGTATTATACTTGAGAATGTTAAATTACATTTTGAGTCTTTCTCAAAAACCAGTTATCTCCAGATGGCTTCCTGTAACAAACCTTTCTCAGACACCTGGAATGCCATCAATTTTTCAGAACAGTAGTTTCAAATATTTAAAAAAACCAGATGGGTACTACTGCACCCATTACCACCTTCTCATCCTATCCTGAGATGCCTGCCAATTAATTGTTTCCCCTGTTCTTACCTTGCTTTAAGGATCTATGTCTTATTCCATTATACTCAAATACCACTGATTACATGACTGCACCTTGAAGAAATAACGCCTACCAAATTTAACACGGCATTTATTTCATGCCACATCTTTAATAGGATGCTTTATTAATGTTGCATTTCATTAGATATCAGATCAATAATCTTTAAGATGTCAAGAACAGGCTAAAAATATAGTTACATGAAGCTAAAGCCAGCATAATGTAGCACAGGCACTAAAGGCTGTCCATGTTACACACTCAACACACCCTTCTACTGCAGGCATAAACACTGGTGTTGACATGTAGTGAAAGGAACTGAGCTTGAATATAGCTAGCCTGACCTCTCTGCTCAAAAAGAAAAGAGGCTGGTTTTAAATCCAAATCAGTTCTCCAGGCTGGTTCAACAATCATCTCATAAATGCCTGTATTTGCAGTACTACAGTATAACATAACTTGTAAAACTATAAATTCAGACCTCACACAGACCTGAGAGTTTCGCAGTACACTAGACTTCATACTTCAGTTCATCTTGGGAATATCTTGCTCCACTCAAACAAAAATCAGAAAAAGAAACCCCAAGCATACAAGAAAACCCCAGACTTGAGAGATGCCTCAGATGCAGAGGCTTTCCTGAGGTTTCTATGACTCTCTGACTCCAGTAGCAGCAACTGCAAACTTTGATCATAAGGTGACTATCACTGGCTAAGCAGATCTAATTTGAACAAGGAAGATTATAGATTGCATACTGACCATGAATTTCCTGATAGAGTTATTTGGTTTTCTTTGGTCTAGAAAACACATAGATATTTCTTCCATAAGCAAAATAATAAGAGTAAAATCCTATTTGTACTTTCAACTGAGAAACTGTTTTGAGAAGCATCTATACCTCCTCATATAACAGACACAAAAGGTTCTCAAAGGCATTACAGAAAAGTAGATGAGACGGAAACTTGCAGTTCATACTTCTTCCATGGAAACTGTGATATACACTCTGAAGATAATGGTTTGAGTGCGTGTCAAGCTTATCAGCCTTGAGTCTCTAAGTGAAATTCCTGTAAAGTGCACATCATCTTTTACACCCATTTTGCCATTATGGTTCCTTCTGCTGCTTGTGAACAAAAGGTAGGTGTTGACCTGGAACTCTATTCACAAATCCAGCGCATCTTCACTGTCCACTGCTAATCACTCACTGCTACTCTGACACTGTATAACCCAGGTTACAAGATTACTCTTAAAGACTGTATCATTCTGGAAAATGTAGCACAGCTAAAAATCGTCTCTTTTTTTCAACAAGGATTGGTTGGGATATATGAGGATTCCTATTTGAAAGTTACATATCTAATATTGTTTAGAAGGGAAAATATCATCTTCAGATCCAGTTTTTGAAAAGAACCTTTGTCTATTCAGATACATGGCAGCTACAGTCAACAGAAAAGTGGCATAGTGTAAAGTGGTTGGGAACAAATAAGTTTTGATACTCAAGGCCAAAAGTCACACTTGCAGGGTCTAAATCTCCTCTTTCAGGAAAAGTATAAAATCCAGATATTTCAGCAAGAGGGATATTGAAATGTTTCAGGACAATGTTATACTGTCTCAGAAGTGATTTTCATTGTGCTGACATTTCTCTCTAGTAGGTTTTAGGAGCATATTTTTAGTTTATTCAAGCAAAGCTAGTGGCTGAAAATATTAATGCCTCATTTGAAGACAACATAGGTACATGCAAAGGGTCTGTAGTTTTTTGTTTGTTCTTCCTTGTGAAAGACATGATTAAAACATTTTGCAGGCAATAGTAATACACTCTTCTAAAATTATACAGTGAAAGTCTGAGAGACTGAAGATTGCAATGTTGATAGGACAGACCCAGGGACCCCAAAAATTCCCCAAAACCCACAAATATGGCATTGTTTATGGGTGCTCCTTTTCCCAGAGGCCACACTCGTAAAAAGCAATGAAAAAATGGCAACAGTAGAATACTAATTCAGATGCACAAGGCACAGTATTAACTAACACTGTACACGAGATTGGGATGGCAGTTCGTGTCAGCCTGAATTTCAGGCAGAGGAGGCACAGGACAGGAAAGGGAGACCTCTGAAGCTGTTCTGAAAGTTTTCATGCGTGTAAAGAAAACCTGCACAACATCTTATCAATGCAGAGTAAGATCTAATATCCAAGAAATATGGAGGCAAAACAGCCAGAACTAAAACCAGGAAGTTGAATAACAAAAAAAAAGCAAGACGCATATTTAGAAATCTGAATCCAATTAAAATACAAGATATACTAAAGAAAAGAGAACTGTAATTTTAGACTGTTATTCTGCACCAGCTATAACTAAGGAGCTGATTAAAGTGACTTAGTCAAATCTAGGTTTGCCCAACAGAAAGCAATTAAATTCAGAGTATTTTTACTTCTTAGAGGTAAAGGTTACCTGTTTTGTGTTTTGATAACCAGGTGAACAGTGAGTCCATCATGAATTCCATGCTGAGTCAAAGTATCTTGATCTTTTAAAATTTTTCCAGCAAATATCAAAACAAGTTGATCAGTGTGGGACTTGAAATGCTTAGAGATTTCTTCCTTGAACTAAACAAAAAAATTAGTATTATACTTATGTGTTATTAGTATTATATTTATGCAATTGAATACTGAATTGTAATTTTTTAATAATTTAATAACAAGCTATTTTTTACATTTGCTGTATTACCCCACTTGCACTGCACATTCTGCCTTCCACAAACCAGTAACACTTTATTAAGTCTTCTAAACTTTTTTTCAGAGATGGGAAGCATTTCTTTTTCATACAAAAAATGGACATGAGAAGAATTTCACATGTAGATCACTATAATTAGTGATAATAAAAATCTGATTTTTCTTAAAGACTACTGTAGCTTCAATCAGGCATGCATCCAGGACCATAAATACATACTATTACATATAGTACTTAAGCCCACACATAAATACAGCACACGGTAAAGTATGTATATAATTACATACTAGCAAGTACACACTAATATATATACAAACACACACACACGTTAATGAAGCCATCCATTACTGAAAGATGAGGATGCAACATCACAAGCAGGATAAATCTGCCTAGACTTTCGCTGGAAAAGAGCATTCTCTTGGCTTGTATGTACTTTTGCTGCCTTCCTTCTATATGTCAAAACTAGCATTCCCTTTCACACAGGCAAAAATTACACCTTAGGTGGCCCTGCTTTCTTATTCAATGCATGATGTAGCTACGTAAAACACATCATAACTTGCAGCCCAGGGCACAGTGGATAGCTACGTTTTTCAGTTCACTAGGAAATCCTACCCTCATTAAAAAAACTGAACATGGAACCCCATTCTATATCTTCTTGCTTTCCTACTCAGTAATAACTAAGTTATGCTTTGAATAAGTTCTAACTGAAATCTGTTATTCTCTGGAAAAATACTCTCATCAAAAGCAAAAAGTTCTCAAAACTTAAAAAGGACTAAATCCAAGAAAAATACTAAGAAGTGGCGCACTTAGAAGAATGCCAGATAAACTTATTCAACACGACTAGTCTGCAGGCTAAGTATTTTTAAAACAATCCCAAGTAGTTAGAAAGTCATTCAGAAGTTCACCCTGTTTAAAATTTTAAAATTAAGTTGACCATACTACTTTCAAAATAATCCCAAACATCCTACAGAATTCTCATTCCATATAGGAAAACAAAATATTAATCTTGCAATTAGTTTTCAATAATTGCATTTTATAACAGGCAGGACTAAAATAGTAAAATCTCACTATATTATGCTTTGAAGGTGAGTCTCTAATTCAAAGATTTTATAACACAGGAAGAGGAAAATAGAGTTTAAAAAAAAAGAGAGTCCAAGCAACGAGAGACATTAAAAGTCTCTGCGTTTGCACAGGAGGTTGCCCTCGGTTAGTTAGAAGTCCACACAGTTTTGGTTCTTGCAGAAACTACTTTTAAGTCAGCCTTTATATTGGCAATATTTAGACTTGTAAGTATTCCAGGAAGTCATTCAGTCCATTCCTTCCCCAAGTGGGTTGCCTGGATTATTTCTGTCATTTTTATCTAGTCTGTTCTCTGAGGTCCCCAGCAACAATTTTGCAAGAAACCTACTTCAGCATTTCACTCTCCTTTATTGTCCTGCCCACAATGAACACCACAAATTGTTGTTCCCCTTTAAATAAGGGATTCCAGTTAGGTTAATCTTTCCTTGAGGGTTCTTTTCTATTCCAATCATTCCCACCACCCCTTTGGATTTTTCCAAACAAATTACTCTCCTTTGTAAGTGTGGGGATCAATATAGGCCAAAGTGTTCCACGCCAGTTTATCTATACTTAGTGGAACACCAGGATAAACGCCACATTCTGCAAGCTATTTTCCAATATACAAGAAAAAGTGAGAAATCCATGTGGGAAAATATTCATGTAACAGTGCTGACTTATTTAATAGCTATAAAGTCTAAGTATTTTGTAGAATCTCAGAAGGGCTGAGATGCATGTCTCAAACGCCCATAGCCAGATGGCTGTGGAGCCAACCAAGGACTGTTGGTAATAACCAAGGATTGTTGGTAATAGTATGCCGTGGGAAAGAACAGGATGTGACTGGAGAAGGGGTCCATGAAGAGGTAGAGGGGAGCTTTTCTAAGGCACACATCCTTGTTGTAGCTCCTGGAGATAAGCACAACACAGTGCAGTGCAAGCACAGGAATGAGGTCAAGAAGTGGGCATGGACTGTAGTGGGGAACCAAGACCAACAAAGATCCCCCTATGACTCTTTTCCAGAAATGTCTAGAAGAATGGACTGCACAGGGTAACAAATTTGCAAAGAAAGCAAGAAACATCTCCAAAGCAAGAAAAACCTATCTATAAAAAGGTATGCCCACAAAGCCCAGGTACATGTGTGCCTCCAGGACCCTAGACTCCCCCTCAGCTGGATCAATGCTGAAGCCAGGACTGGTGATCTCTTTTTCTTTCTTACTTTCTTTTTTCCTTTCTTTCCTTCGTTCTCTATTCCTTTTCATACTCCTTTATTTATTATTACTTATTTAACCCACTGCAATGTGCTTATAATAGGTGAGGGACTTAATGCACCAACCTCCATGCCAGGTATGTAATTTACAAGTAAAACTTTGTGAGTTTTTATGGACCCTCTGACTTTTGTTGTTCCTTTCGTGACATCTCACCCTTAAGCGGAAGGAAGAATCTATGAATCTTGAGTGCTCACTTCCACTTTAAGGGTGGAACATCACATCTTTTTCTGCTGAGCAACTGACCAGGCAGTTGCTTCCTATTCTGCATTCTTCTAGTTAATTATTCTTAATACACATTCCAAAGTAACATAAAACCAGCAGAAATACTTACAACTTGGTACAAAGCTAAAGCGTAAAAATTAAGGACTACCATATTGTGAAAAATCAGAGTAATGTCATTTACCTAAACTCACTTAATTGTCCTATTTTCCACAATACGTTATGATAGTGAGGTCCACAACTTAATTATCATCAGAAGGCTGTTCTCATCATCAGCTGCAGTATAAACAATATTCATGGAATCACAGAATATGTCAAGTTGAAAGGGAACCATAAGAATCAAGTCCAACTCCCTGCTCTTTGCAGACTACCTAAAACTCTATGACTGAGAGCACTGTCCACAAGCTCCTTGAACTCTGACAGGCTTGGTACCATGCACTTAGTGCCAGCACTTCCTGAGGAACTCTGTTCCAGTGACCGACCATCATGCCAGTGAAGAATCTTTTCCTAAAGTCCAATCTGAACTTGATGCAGCATCATTTCACTTTCTTGTGTCCTACTGCTGCTCACAAGGCAGAGGAGATCGCCCGCTCCCCCTCTACTGCCCCACTCCATGTACGCTGCCATGCAAAAACACTACAGTAAGAATGAATGCAACCATGCCAGTACCCCCAAAATAACCTCTATGACAACATACAGGAATGATCCAAATGCACAATAGATTTCTTTCCAGTCACAATAATAAAAGTGTTCAGAACAATGAGCCGGTTTTGACTGAGACATATTTACACAAAAAGATGCAATGGAAGAGTTAGGTATCTTCCTCAGCTTCACTTTCATACAGCACGACCTTCGAACCTCTGAAATGACAGGGTATAAGCAGGACCAAGCCCTCTGACAATTCTTTTACAGAAGGCCATCAAATAAAACCTACATTACCATGCAAGACCTTTTGAAAAAGAGTCTGCTGATTAGTGTTATCTGTCAAAAATACCATCAAGAACTGATTAGCTTCATACACTTTATTTCTTTGCTGAGGCCGAGAAAGAGAATAATCTATACATACGGAAAACAGAATTCTAAAAACATTGTTGAAAAGGAACTTTAAAGGTCATCTATTTCCAACCTCTCTGCCACAGGCAGGGACATCTAGACCAGGTTACTCAGAGCTCCACCCAGCCAGGCCTTGCAGACTTGCAGGGATAGGGCATCCACAACTTATTGGGGCAACCTGTTCCAGTGCCTCATCATCCTCACAGTGAAGAGTCTCCTAATATGAAAGAGGGTAATGCCATTACCATTGTATTATCACTCCATGCCCTTGTAAAAAGTCCCTCACCATCTTTCTTGAAGGCCCCTTTCGGGCACTGAAAGCCTGCTATAACATCTCCCCGGAGTCTTCTCTTCTTCAGACTGAACAACCCAAAGTCTCTCAGCCTGTCTTTGCAGGACACGTGCTCCAGTCCTCTATTCATCTTTGTGGTCCTTCTCTTTACTCACTCCAACAGGTCCATTCCTTCATGTGTTGGGGAGCTTAGAGCTGGATGCAGCGATCTAGGTGGGGTCTCAAGACAGCAGAGCAGGAAGGGCAGAATTACCTCCCTCGA
>VWZF01002316.1:267909-280672 GCA_013396755.1 Sclerurus mexicanus | reverse complement strand
CGGGGATCGTGCTGGAATTATTCCGCTGCAATAAAACACTCACAGTATTTTTCAGAAGTAAAACAGTGTACTGAAGAGACTAAATTACCCATGTCCATTATCCATTTAACAGCAAGCCACTCAACATCCTTAGAACCGCTGTCTGGTCTCTGCTTGGCAACTAAAAAGACATATATGCAGAGAAATAATAGCCACAGCCATTGCTGTTTATGCAGGAAAGAACAATAATGATCCTTCAGATTGCATTTTTGCTAACATTGCAGTACAGGTAATAATGTATACTGCATGCCAGGCTTCTCTTCAGTTGTAACTTAGAAGAACTGAGCTTTAAAGATGCAAGATTGGAGCTTTGCAGGAAATAACACTATAATCCCTGGAGCCAGTGGAGCCAGTCTCTAGGAGCTGATGGAAAAAGGGAAAGTTAGTGGATGCCTCTCTGTCAATTACAGGCTGAACAGGCTGCGGTGAAAGAAACCATACTAGCTGAAGTGGAGAGTTGTGACTAATGGAGTACTGAAAGCCTGCTACAAGACATCTTGGTAATTCCAGGGATGAGCTACCTTACCCCTCTGTGACTGCACTCTGGTTAGTCTTCTCAGTGCTCCACTCTGCTATGTGACTAACTTTTCATTACTGACAAAATGATTTCAAGCCCTGGCCTCAAACATGACTCCAGCACAATTCTTCACACTCCTAGTCTGTGGCTCTATCTCTCACACCAGGAGGCATCTAAAAAGGCATAATCTGTTTATTAAGCCATCAGCTGTATCCTATCACTGGAACTACAGCTTCCATGCACAGAAATATTACCACTGTAAGGAAGCGAGGACAAAACAGAACCTCCCACGTAGTGCAAGATTTTATGATATTCTAGTATGCTGAATCAAGAAAAGTTCATCCTGTCCCAAGTATGGAGTGGAAAAAAGCAGAGAGCTTCTGCAACTATGACATGCAGGTGCAAATGGCTCCACATGTTCTGGGGATGTTAAGCACAAACAGCGCATATATATGTGACTGAGTCAAAGCTCTGCTGGTGGTATCAAAGCTTTTTGAAAGTCTTGGAAACCAAAGCATTCCTCAGACTTCCTGGAGCTTGTAAAAAGTCACAGAAAGCAAATTAAGCCTACATTTCTTACAACTGTAAATGCTACTGCTTTCAAGTTATACCATTATTGGTATGGAAAATGCTCAGTCACACTCAAGGAGTCCACAGAGTTAGAAAGGAATTGCAGTTTACACCCAGCATCTGTTGATGTAAAAGCCTACTCCAAAGTCACTAAGAAAAAGAACATATACACACACGTCTATGTCACAGATAATGCAATAATCGTCTTCTTTTATTTCCCGTAAGTTCAGCATCGCATCTGATTCTCATGTATTCAGGGTAACATGTATAGTTAACAGCATTTTTTATATCCACAGTGCCTGGACATTACTATCAGGTTACCAAATGCATTCCTCTGTTCAAGGACTTCACATTCTGCAAATGCTTGTTTCGCTTTAAGAAATCCATTTAAGAAAAGCTACATACCGTTCTATTCAGTGCATTAATTGTCTCACGCAGCGTAGCCTCACTGAGTGCTGTCCTTCTAGAGAGTACTTCTTCATGTTTACAGCTGTATCTCCAGGTGACATCAACAACCTCAGGCACAAGTTGAAGAAGAAAGTAAAGCAACCAAAAATTCCCATGTATCTTGCCTCATATTTAAATAGCAGTATGATTTTCTGTAATCAATCTGTAAATCACACCAATATGGAATACATCACATACTTGCCTCGGGGCAAGTTTATTTATTATTAACATCATTACTCCTACCTCATCTTTGGAGAATGCAATTATGTAGGAGAGCTTCTTTCCCCACCCGGTTTCATAGAGAAGAGGCTTATCACAGACATTTTCACAGGGATCACAGTGAAGCCATCTTTTCTGAGATGAAGAATATACCTCAGTCCACACATGATCTATGTAGCAAAGGCCAAGAACACACAATGAGTTATAAGGTTAGAGCCTCTCTTCTAATCTTTCAGAATCTTTTAACTTCTTCCAATTGATTAAACAAAGGAACAGGTGAAAGAACATGTTTGATGTTCATAAACATTCAGAAATGTTACCAGAGCTTTCTCTTTAAGATCACAGTCCCTCAGATTCAACTAAAGATTCCATCATTCTGAAGTCAGTCATCTAACCTTACTCACAGCACTGGATTTCATCAGGCAAGACACAAAACTGAATGTATATTGTTTTTGTTAGCTGAACTGCGTAACTGCACATGCTGCCTTGATGGCTAATATAATCTGAGAAACATAAAAAACATAACCTCATTTTGCACAGGTTTGTATTAACACTACAATATTCTGGAACGCTGATACCTGTGTAGTCCCAGACATATCGAGCTTCAAACCCTACAGCTCTGCAACACAGTGTAAAGCAGTTTGCCCACTCGCCACAGCGTCCACGTCTGGTTTCCAGGAGTTTTTCAGGGTTGTTATACCTACAGGAGAAAAACAGAACAAACCAAGAATAATTGAAAATACATTTTAACTTTCAGAAATCTTCACATCATGACTGTTCTTCTGATGATTTGAACAAATTTCAGTACCAATCAGTCCACAGATGAAAATGGAAATGACTGCTGCATTGCACAAAACAAGTCTGAGCAGAACACTACTTCCAACTCGCATGACTCCACCCTATGTTTGTAGCAGCACTGAAATTCATCTGGTTTTTAAGTTTCTAAAATTGATTCAGACACCTTAAAATATCATTTTTGTACACTGGCCCTTTTGATAGTTAGCAAAAATATAAAAACGTTGGCTATTTGCTCTTTTGCTATAGACTCAGCAAAAAAATGTGCATTACACTTTGATTTCCCACAGATATGAAAGTTTTCCCTGCAATAACAAAACCCTACCTACACATGGTTGGCAATATTAACACGTTTAGAAGCTGTACTTCATCAAATTAACAGTAAAAAAAATTAAATTAGATGAGCATTCAGAACAGGGCCACATAACAGAAAGCAATATATTGTTTTTAAAACTCTCTGATCTTGTAGAGAATTTGCTGGTTAATCAACCACTCTATCATCATACTTAAAACAGCTTCACTAATCTTTCAACTAACAACTTACCACTTGTTCCCAAAATGCACAAATGGAAAGCTGCTTCCTGAAAGACAAGAAAAAAGACAAAGCAAACCTCTGTATGCTCACCTTGGGAATCTATTACAGAGCTGACATTGATTGCAGTAATGGTTTTCCACTCGACTGGCATTCCACCTTAGATCCTCCTCAGTAGGCAACAGGTGGTCACTTTTAGGCTCTGTCTGCCCACCACACCTGCTGCAAGGAAGGCTATTTACCCAATGAAAGAAGTAAGTCTTAAACCAGTCCAAAAGCTCCAACAATAAGAAGTCCTCTTCATTCACATGTGCACCTGTAAAATTTATACAATACACAGTTAGTTCAAATGGAAAAGTAATTTAGTTGAACTTGACAGTACCTATGCAAATTAGCATCTCTGGGCTTTTATTATATTTTAGAAGTACATATATAAAATACGCATTTCTAAAATATAAAGAAGTATATGAAAAGAGCTTCATATATTACTTAAGTACACATAAAAAAAGAAAATTTAAATTGTCAAGACTGAATAAGGTCAAACTTCAGAACAAAGAACTGCACTCCTAAACACTAACAGCTAGAACAAGTAGAAATTGCTCAGGAAAACAGGTGAGATACACATCGAAGCGTGGTGCAGTTCCTTATACTCTTCCAGGGCTTTGGAAAACTGTTAATTCTTTTTCTTCTCCTAAGTATTATTTTCTTACTCTTAGCTATTAAACTAGAAATAACAACTACAACCACTGCAAACCTAGGTAATAATACTTGGCTATTTTTATGTACTACAGCTGCACTCACAGTGCAGACAGGTTTGACTAATGAACATTAACAGACAAAATGAATCTATAAAAACGCAGCTTTAAGGGTTGAAAGCAGTTGCACCAAATTTGTACACAAGCTCCTTTTTCAGGATGGTGAAGAAAGGCTACGTAAGATGTGTTTTTGTGTGTTTCACTTATTCACATCTTGCTCTGAAGCTGTAATAGTCCTTGACACAAAAGACTCTGTGAGGGCCTAACACTGTTCAACTCACATTGCCCAGACCGTGAAATGCATGGGAAGAGATTATCTGTTAATCAAAGCAAAACCACCTGACTTCTAATTATAGTAAAATTTCCATGTTTACTTACGTATGTGAAAACCCTTTGTGCTGGGACACTCAGAAAAGGGCTTACTGCTTACAAAATGGGTATGTTTGTATATTCAAACTTTCTGCTAAAAGCTGAAGATTTCAAGCACAGGCCATACTCTCTTTTTCTGAATAACAACATTCAAACTCTATGAAAATATGACTATGATTTGAACATTTTTCTCTTTGTTCATAAAATAAATCCTTCCTTGAAACACTGCATGGGAAGAATGACAAATGTGATTCATTAGAACAGAAAACAACTGGCCCTGACACACAGCTATTTTTGACTGGGCAGTCCATCTTTCTAACAGAATGTGGCAAAGCGGAAAAATCAAATGACCATCATCTTCCTAGCACAGTCCTTATTAGCCAAAAATTCTTATTATACATTGTAAGGCAAGTCCCCAGTACAAGTGTCCCCAAGCATTAAGCAATTATTCCCACAGGTGGCAGTTTTAATGCAGCAGTACAGATAAAACAAGGAAGCTGAAAGGGCCAATTACCCATACATCTCACACACAGTCCATTCCCAAACGAATGTTTCTATAAAGCTCTTTAAAAGCGCTGTCAAGCTGTAACGATCCAAAACAGTGAAATTCCATCCCTTCCCCTTTGTTTGTATGTAAGTTAAGGTCTGGAAGACATTTTGAGTAGATCTGCTTGATGGCTTGGGAAAAGGCACCTGGAAACACTAACCTCCTCCTTCCTTTCCCTCTTTAAACAATGTGCACAGCAGTATTAGAACAGAGTCTACGAGGTATGCTAGTCTTTTTTCTCCTTTTTAAAGCAATTTAGTAGTTGTCATTTATTACTGCTAAGTCCCGTTTCTCCATTGCGCTGTCCTATCCTGTTGAATGAGAATGCTTTGTACTTGTTTACGTGGTTTCTTACTTCCCAGTACAGTTTAATAAAGATAGAAAAACTACTAAGAAAATCCACTATCAAGAAGTTCCCTAAATGAGACATCACAAAGTAACTTATAAAAAAACATGAGACAAGATTATTTCTGGTTTGCAAACCAACAGCACTCCCATACAGTTAGCAGAATTGCTTCAAACAGTCTTTTACCAAAGAGTCACTGTGAGAAAGATTTTATTTGGTTTAAAGATGATCCTGAAATGGTGGAGGGTTTTTAAATATTTATCCTGTAGAAGTAATATTTCACTATATCACTGAAATAAATCTAAAACTATCACCTGAAAATCGAAATATGCCATTTTAACTGACAGTAACTTCATATATTGAAAATAAATTTGCATATATAAAGAAAAAATATTTTAGACTGATGCCACAAGTATTTAGGCCTACGTTTCTTCTCTAGCTCCAAGAGCATGGCATGTGAACAACCCTATTCATATAAGCATTAGGGAGAAAGGTGATTGTATCAGGTTGCATCTTGGGAAGGTCTCATGCAAAATCTCACCAGTATCACTTTAAAAGAGAAGCAGTATTTAAAAATTTTATTCTGAATTTAAAACAATAGTACATACAGTAAAACTGTAAAAATTGACAATTTCAAAACAGTGACAACTGGACCAAGCAGCTCCCCTCCTCTTGTTGTAGCTGTTTCACTTTTGATTTCAAGGAATACAAAAGCACATGCTCACTCTATTTGTTCCCCCAGATTCACTACTAATTCAGAAACTAAGACTCCTCAAATTCTACATGAACTCAGCAAAGGTTGGATGACAAAAGCAAAACAAAAACTAAAAGAGAGAGTATAAAACTGGGAAGAAGGTAATTCTCATTTAGAAACAGCATTTGGAACCTGCAGACATATGACCAAATACATACAGTCAATGTACAGTATGCCTGAAAGAACATTTCTACTTTCAATATACATTATAAGTTGGCAGCATTACCTTTGTCCAGTCTAGCAGCTTGTGATAGCTTTTTCTGAGCCTTCCTCTTTAATTCCTGGAGGGGAATTGCAGCTAGTGCTTTCTGCTGAATAGAAGGATTCTCATACATCAATACAAGATCCTCAAATTTTGTTTGAAGTGTTTTCAAGATATTTGCAGCCTGTAAAAGGATTTTCAGTCACAAGATGATTTCTGAACTTTCACCCTAGGGCAAGAAAACCCAAGCTCTCCTATCTTAGTTTAAGTCAGTCATAATTCTATATTCATATTTGCATTACATATATGTTTGCAGGTGAAATATTTATTTGTAAAGACATCAACAAAAATGGGTCTTCTGAATGGTGCCTTAAGCGAAAAGTGTACTGAACAAGGGAGAAAACTCTTCTTGAAGACATCTCTGATAGCAAAGTTTTTGACTCATTTCAATCCCCTACCCCATTCCCCCACCTTTCTTATGGACAACTTTTACCTGGAATCCACAAAAAACCCCTGTAATCACTTTCATTTCCTGGACATTGCTACACCTGTTTGTAGAACTGTTATTGATTAATGCTGCTTGTCTATTTCTACTTCCTTCTCTCACAGATCAACTCTGATACAGATCTGAATAGACAGCCCTGTGACCATATACTGAACACTCTGTTTCGGCAGAGATTTTATATGAGATCTAGGCCTCCTCAGTCAGTTAGCCTAAGTGTCACCTACTGACAACTACAAGTCACACCCAATAAGGTACACCCATAGCTACTAAAATAAACCGCTGAAGTTAATAGTAATGGAGTTAGTGGCTGAGCAAGCTATTTACTCCCATTTAAAGGGGAACAATATAGAAAAGAAATGGGATTTTAAAATCAAGAGCCTGGCATATGTTGGGGGGAAGCCCATGGCACTGCTAAATTACCTTTTCTCTACTGCTTCATCACACTTCAGCCTTCAGCCTTGTTAACTACCATCTTAATTCAATCAAAAATCCCACAAAAATTCCTGAGATGTTGGCAGCAAATTCAACATAATACACAGGTGTGAGAACTCTTCAGAAAGCGACTTCTTTCAAAGAAGAACTTAAATTATGAGTGATTATTTTGATGTTGGACAGTACTGAAGAACAGTCTTTAATTTTCGTAAGTGCTAGAACAGAACAGAACTGGTTTCACTCTTCCTGGAGCTCATAAACTGTAGGTAACTGGTTTAACATCATAAACTCAATCCTGTCCAGATTCATTTTAATGCAAGTTGAAAGAACAGAAACAAGGGACGTTAGAAATTGCCAAAGATATATATAGATCTTCATGTTCTGTCAGCTTCCTGAAAGAGTGTTCAGAGTTACCGCTCAGCACAGCAGGAAGTCTCCCAGATTCTTTGACAGCTCAGGTTTTCCCACTGGCAAATACCATCAGTGTTGCAGTACTGCTTAACTAGTTTAGTGGAAGCCACTGTGTAATGAGGAAAGTCTTATGCAAGCATCTTAGAAACGTGGTGAACCTCACTGCAGTTCTAAGTTTGGACAGGATTTTCCTCCTGTAGTCACTATGCCATCCAGGAAAGGATGAGAATCCATCCACTAGAATTAAGGACTAGCCAGAGCTTTCCTTTCCCCAGATCTCAAGAACATCTTATGACAAGAAATGCAGAAGAAATAGATGAGGCAAAATAATGATGGGTTAAGTTCCTAGAACGGTACCGTTTAGGAATATTCCTGGGCTGTCTCAAGTAAGCCCATTTTCCCTGTACTTTCCAGGACTCCCATGAATGACAGATGTAACACATAGGCAAGAAAAAAATGCTGGCACTACAGAAACCACTCTAAATCTCTCTGACATCTGTCAGCAGAGCACACAACAATAATACAACTATAACTCTGCATCCTACTCACTAAAAAACAAAACACCCACTGCTGTGCATGCAAAATGGCCAAGTTGCAGCCAGAAGGTATTCTATGGACTTCCTTCCCATCAACCCAGACTATACACAACAAATTCAATAGCTCAGAGAGCTATCAGTATAGTTCCCTGTAGAGATCAGCTGAAATACAGCATTCTAATAAAGCACTAACATTGTACCAATGTCTCTAAACAGCAGTAAGTTTGGTCCCACCATCAATGCTGAAACTCAAGAAGCACAGAATATTAATAGTTCCAGAGAAATGGATCCAGAATTCCGATGGCTAGTGTATGTCAGGGCAGAATAACTCAGGATACGTTGTGTCAACTTGAAATCTGCAACATTTTGCCATTGTGAGATGAACTTTTAAAGCTTCCAGTACCAAGCAGTACAGCAGCACGTCACACTAGAGGTTTCATAATCTCTTCCAACCACCATGACAGAAGTGGCTGAAGTAGCAAAAATCAAGAAGCGGGTCCAAAAAACCAACCCAGAAACCCACAATCAAATTCAAATAAATCTAGTTAATATATTTTAGAGGCAACTACTACCATGCTGACATTATCAAACAGCTCAGTAATCAATTGTCTACAACAGCTCCTTCTCCTTGTTCCCCACCTTATTGTTCCCTTCCAATAGAAATCAGGCTTTTTTCATGACACCTTGATCAATAAAACATCTATGGACATCTTCAATAAAATCTCTTGCTAATATTCTATTTATGGCACATTTCATGTTTAAGTTGCATGGAGACTGAAGAAAATACTCAAAAAACTTCAGAGACCATTGGAAAAAAAACCCTCTAATCCAACCTCCTCCTCAAAATAGGATTAGATATGAGGCCAGGCCAAGTTCCTCTAGGCTTTACTCAGATGGGGCTCAAAAATGCACTCATTTGGAGACTACTAAGCTTCTCTGAGCAACCTGTCCCAGCAGTCACCTTTTCTTCAGTCTTTATATTCAAGACTAATGAACCTATAAAGTTTTCAGGTTATAATTACCGCTTCAAGAGATTGCACGAGTGATGTTTCTGGTTGCTGACGGGCAGGGGCAAGAACAGAGTCAGCAGGTCTTGAAGGCCGTTGTGCAGCTGTCTGAGCACTGCCAACAGCTGCAGAGGATCCTGATCCAGGGATTTGATTTGACTCATTCAGTCTGCTACTTCTCTCTCCAGCAATTAAGTCTCTGATTTTACGTAGTTGCTCAATCGAAGCTTCCTTAGGGAAAACCAGGTGAGTTTCTCCCTGAAATTTAGACAAATGCATCCACAAGTTAATGCAGTTCTAAGCTAGTCAATGGTTTGTAGCTATATCTAACAGCTTACTTTAAGTTAGCATGCTAAGGCTTGGCAGGACTCAGCTTTCAGAATAGGTCCTCTACAACTTCAGAAGCCATTTGATCAATAACTTATAGTCAATCTAGAGAAAAAGGGCCCAAAACAACATGCTTTTGTTAGTAACTTACTCAGCAGAGCCATACGCAGACTATGCAGTTATGGTTTGGCAGAGAAAGCAGCAACAACAGAAACGAACAAAAATGCTCAGTTCTCACCGTACAAGAAGTGAAATGATTAGCAACACAGGAGGACAGACAGTGCTGGGGGAAGAAGTGCCAGAATAGCATCTGCTGGGAATTCTCCTCTATACCAAAAGCTTCTAGGTTTAAGTTTGAAGTTTTCTTCAAAAGGAAGAAAACTAGGAAATACTATTTTTACTGAGACCTGTACCCAGGTTGATTTCTGGGTTCCTATTTTTGATTGTAACAAGATTACTGGCAGAATAATGAAAGATCAGGGTTTGTTGCAGAAGCAAGTATCAGTATACTTAACATGAAGAAACAGATTACTAAAAACACAAATATCCAGAAGCTTATAATACTTAACAGTTTCAGTTTCTACCACTGCAACACTTTATTTATTATAAAGAGTAATTTGTTTATCTGCTGTTACCATAGGTCACCTATCACTGCAGGTGCAGTGCTTCACATCAACACTTAAAATCACCACAAAACTAAATGGAATGTATGTCCACCATAAGAGTCCCCATTTTTAAACTGAAAGTTTGCTTACCAAGCAGAAACAAAATAAGGAACAATTTTAGTTAACCAGCTGAAGTTTGTAAGCTTCAGCCTTGACTGACACAATAACCACAGGACTCAGCCAACACACTTGTAGAGACCTGCCTGAGTGTTTCACTAGCTACACCGACCACCTCCTGGCTAAAACATATCATTAGAAGTCTCCTGAGCACCAGCATGAGAATAAATTCACAGACTGTTTTTCCCTCTACAGTCACCAAATCTTCCACCACACTTTTTTTTTTTTTTAAATTAGAACAATTACACTAATTAACCCAAAGAGAAGGCAGAGATCTCATGACAGCTGGACCTAAGTAACATAGCACCCATAGAGAAGTTTGGCATCAAATAGGCAAATTAAAGCAAAGCAAGAGCTTTACATCCTGGTTTTCACCCCAGCTCTCCAGTAACTACAAAGGCTACTTCTACTTTCACAAGCTTTGGCATTTTAAGTTCCATCACAACACGGACCATTTCAGGACATGAGACAATCTTTGAAATACATCCTTCTGACTGCAACAGAATCAAGATTCACTCCAAACTATTTTAAGATATAATTTCCTAACTTTTTAAAGTAGGTTTTTAAAGACTCAACCCTCCTCCTACTACTTGAAGAATTTATTGCCCTTCACTGCTGTCATGACAACAGCAGTCCTTGTGCAGCTGCACTGCAAATTGGCTGAGAAACATTTCTGGTTTTGTTTTGGGGGATTGATTTTTAATCAAATCAGATTCCCTTATCTGTCTCACTCTGGGGCCACAGACACCCTACTAACAGTAAGAACAAGGAGCAAAAGAGCAGGGCTTTCTTTTTCTCTCTTCCAAATGACAGTTTCTACACACATTTACAATGTCTGATGGAGCAGTCTGATGTTCACCTAACAGCAGGTTGCTACTGAGAGTTTTCCACCCTGCTTTCCACCACTTCTTTGTGCCAGCATGGATACATATCCAGCCATTCAGCAAACCAGCAGTACACCAGAGCAGCAGAAAACCAGTCTTGTCACAGATTAGGTTTGCTCTAGCTCCACCAGAATTCTGAAGCAGTCTCATCTAAATTATCTGTTGATTAACCACAGATATTTGCAAACAAGGATCGGAAGAAAACAGCAACTGGCTTAAAATCTACTGCCTTGCAACTGGGGAAGAAGAAAGAAATTATCCATCAATTTTAGTGTGTAAACTGATGAAGATACTAGAAATTACTGAATTATACTCACCTCTTGAAACCCCATCTCAAATAAACATTCAACTGCTCCTCTGACAGGCAATAGCCTTGTGGAAAATGCTGGATTTCCAATCCGAATTAATCTGTATTTTTCTTCATAGGGATTCCTGAAGAAATTGAAAGTTGGAATTATGTTTGCAAATTAAGTAAACACTTAGAAGTTGGGTAACTGCACCAAACAGCAGTAGTCATTCATAAGGGATTTTTAAAAAGTTTAGTTTCATTCACACCACATAGGCAAAACGTGAAACCTACCTAAAACTTTGACCTAATTCCTGCCCTTCTGCACTTAACTCAAAGAGTTACAAACTGGTGCTATATTTCAGTCTGCAACTTCAGTTCATTAACACATGTTTTGCAGTGCTACCCAGCAGGGCTTACTCTGCAGGGGCACTTAAAGATGTCACATTCCCCTCTACCTGGTAGCATTCTGACTGAACCCCTCAGCTTGATGCTGCACGGCTTTAGTCCCACCATGGAACCCGTGCTGAACTGCCTGGTACATGGGCGAAATGACTGTGGCCTCTTTACTTCTTGAAGAGCTGCCTCTCAGTTCCCCTTTCCTCTTTCAACTCTTGAAGCTTCTTCTCTCGGCTCTTCCTTTAAAAGGAGTCAGCCCAGGACGTGACATTCTCTGTCACAGAGCAGCTTTTACAAGTATATATAGACAGGGAGGGGCGGCTCGCACATCCCGAGCTGCTGGATGACACCAAGGTCAATCACGGCGTGGTGTGTGCGCACCCTACTGAGACACCTCGCAGACATTCGACTCCTGGTACCAACCCTGCTAAGTCAGAAAGGAAGGGCAAGAATAAAATCCAGTTAAAAAAAATTCAGTTGTAGCTAAAACCAAGCTAAAAACAGCATTACTTGTTATTACCTGTTTTTAGGTGGACAAATGCTTTGCAAAATCAGGGACAACCTATGATGTTGCGTTTAACAGAAAAAAACCCCAAGCTTCAAAGCAAACCAACCAGCAACAAATAAAGAAATAAAACCCCAGAACACCACACCCCTAGATAAGCAACCTCATTTTTTAAAACAACGACAGAAATACGCGACAGGTTTCCGAACTCCGGCATGACACGACAAAACCGAAGGCGCCGCTCGGAGCCGGGGAGCGGCCGGGGGCGCCCCTCGGAGGAAGGCGGCGGCCCGGCTCACCGGAGGATGTTGTCCGCGTAGGTGAGGAGCAGCCGCGACGCCTCCAGGAAGATCTCTCGGCCGTTCTGGCACAGCTCGCTCACGGCGGCGGAACCCGGCGCGGCGGGTGGGCCCAGCGCGGCCGCCATCGCTCCCTCCCGCCCCCGCCCGGCGCCACGCGCAGGCGCGGCGGGGGCGGTGAGGTCACCGCCCTCAGCCGGGCAGCACGGCCCGCCCCAGGACGCATGCGCAGTGCATGTGGTGAGGTCACCGCCCTCAGCCGGGCAGCACGGCCCGCCCCAGGACGCATGCGCAGTGC
>VWZF01002316.1:217272-265283 GCA_013396755.1 Sclerurus mexicanus | reverse complement strand
CACCCCCCTCCCCTCCCCCCCCGGCCTGCAGGGTGGTGCGGCCCCGCGCCCGGCACGGGAGGGGGAGGCAGAGCGAACCATCGCGGAGCGGGGGGAGCGCGGCCGGCGGAGGAGCGGCTGCGGGCGGGGCGGCCATGGCGGCGGGGCGCGGGTCCCGGTGCGAACATCCAAAGTAGGCGCTGCCCCTGAAACACCCGGGTGGTCCCGGGCCAAAGGTTTTCCCGCAGAGCAGGTATCGGGCATTGCTGGGGTCGGACAGGACGGCTCCTGGCACCGAGTCGGCGTGGGGGTTGGGACGTGCTGCTCACAGCGCTGCGCCGTGCGTGTGCCTGCACACACAGGGACATGTATACGATATATTATACATTATTATACATGTGCAGAAAGATATATAGAGTACGATATATTCTGCATTCTGTTGTATATGCTATGCAATATATATAATGTATATATAGAACACGTTTTACATTATATTCTATACATAGACATCATATGACTGCAGAGCTCTGTTATATATGTATTTATAAATGTTATATGTGACATATAAAGATATATATGTATTATATACCTTGTCTTATGTATTACAGACTATACATAATATACATATCGTGTGTGTATATATATATATATATAATGTATATATTGTGTACATATATTTATATATACTGCCTCCTTTCATAAAGTCCAGGCTAACTGGCTTAAAAAACTACAATGGCAGATTTAGGTCAGGATTTAAAGCAGGCTTCTTCAAAAAAAGAACTTTGTTTCATTATATATATATATAATTAATTTTTTTAAAAATGCATAAAATATGAATAAATTTGAATCTCTTAATTATTTAATAATTTCATTCCCTATCCCTGGAAGTGTACAAGGCGGGGCTGAATGAGGCTTTGAGCAGCATGTTCTAGTGGGAGGTGTCCCTGCAGGGGGTTGGAACTAGATGATTTTTGAGGACCCTTCCAAGCCAGGCCATTCTATGATTCGATGATCTTCTTTTTTAATGCTGCTGTGTAGCTGTGCTGCCGCAGGTCTGGGTGTTTTAGCAGCTGTGTGTTAGCCCTGCAGTCCCGCACGGTCCCCACAGAGCTCCCCTCTATTTTGCCGAAGAGCTGGGGATGCCAAGCGGCCCTTTTTATGAGGCAGCAATCAGGTGACCTGTTGAAGCGTGGATTGTGGGTGTCGACAGAGCTGTGCTGCAGCCGCTGCCCTGCCCCAGCATGCCACGTGTGGGCAATTGGACCAGCTCCTGACCTGGCAGTGGCCAAGGCAAGGGAGAGGGACTGTGGGGCAGTACAGCAGCGTCGCTGCTTGGCATGGTCCTCTGGCCCCACCTGCACTGCTTGTGGCCTTCTGCCACCGCTTGGTATGTGGGGTCTGCTGGTGTTACCCTCAAGGGAAGTGGTGGTGTGGCACATTTTGCTCAAACCACTTGAGGTACTGTCCCCTAACAGTGTAAATACCCCAAGGCTGATAAGGGGTAGGTGGAGGTAGAAAGCTGAGGAGTCTTGTCCAAGATAAGTATTTATGTTGGTGGCAGAACCAGGAAGAGTTTATTGACTCCTGAGTTTTCTAGACCATTCGGCCTGACAGAAGGTTGAGATGACAACTTCCTTAACTCGGTAATGGTAGGACATACACTTTCAGGTGAACACACACTTTCTCCTTCAGAAGAATGAAACTGCTCATTGTTGATACCTCCAGCCATCTGGTGGTTAAAGTCCTGGGGAGAGTTTTGCAGCAAAACCTGAGAGTGCTTTGCAGGCTACAGTAGTGCAGACTCATATTCATTAGCAACTTAAGGTAGATGAGCCCACTAGAGGCATTATTAATTTAATGTACTTGGAATGTTTTCCACATTGGCTGTTTTATTGTTGTATTTGTGTCTTTCCCACATAACCCCCCTTCCCAGTTACAGGAATGTGCTTGAAGTGATTATTGCCACCATGTTCTCACAGTGCTCACAGGATCTGTTAAGGATTGCAAATCTTCCTCTCCGGAGTCTGAATTTAAATCTACATTTACAAAACCACAGAAGAGCTTTCAGCAAGTCACTGCCTGCATGTCGAAGGAAAGTAGTTGTTACAGGTATTGGCTTAGTGTCCCCTCTTGGTGTGGGGACTCAGTTTGTGTGGAAACACCTTCTTGAGGGAGGCAGTGGAATTACATCACTAGACGGAGAAGAATATGCAGGCATCCCATGTAGAGTGGCTGCTTGTGTGCCAAGGGGAAACAAGGAGGGTGAGTTCAGTGAAGAAAGCTTTGTGTCCAAGTCAGAGATCAAATCCATGAGTACTGCCACTGTGATGGCCATCGGTGCAGCAGAGCTAGCAATGAAGGACTCGGGCTGGTCTCCCCGGTCTGAACAGGATCGTTTAAGTGCCGGTGTGGCAATTGGGATGGGAATGGTTCCACTGGAAGAAATTTCCGATACAGCTGCCTTATTTAAAACGAAGGGTTACAATAAGGTCAGCCCGTTTTTTGTCCCAAAGATTTTAGTCAATATGGCAGCAGGCCATATCAGCATTAAATACCAACTGAAAGGGCCGAATCATGCTGTGTCGACTGCTTGTACCACAGGTGCACATGCAGTTGGAGACTCCTTTAGGTTCATTGCTGCTGGTGATGCTGATGTCATGTTAGCTGGAGGGACTGAGGCTTGCATTAGTCCTTTGTCCTTGGCTGGATTTGCAAGAGCTCGGGCCCTCAGCACGAGTTTTAACTCAAGCCCTAAAATGGCCTGTCGACCATTTGATTCTGAGAGAGAAGGATTTGTAATGGGAGAGGGTGCTGCTGTGCTGGTCTTGGAAGAGTATGGACACGCCGTACAAAGACGTGCCAGGATCTATGCAGAAGTTTTAGGTTATGGACTGTCTGGTGATGCTTGCCACATAACGGCACCTAATCCAGAGGGAGATGGTGCATTCAGGTAAGAGCTTTATGTTGATTATAATGGTTTCTTCATATGTTAATTATAGTGGGTACGTTTGTTTCTGTTACTGTATGCTTTTCATGGAGAAAGGCTGTTCAATCTTGGATTAATATTACAAAAGCTTGAAAATCTGAAAAATAGTTTCTGGTACCATTGTGCTCCAACACTTTATTTACTAGCAAGGGGAAGGCCAGTTCTTGCTAGAATCAGCCTTTTTTCATAGAGTTATGAAAACTTTCTCATGTGAAAACATTTTGTCTTTGGTGCATACAGCTGTTCACATAAATAAGTCCCAATGGAAACCTCTTTTTAAAGATTTTTGTGGTGTAGCAGAACCTTTCAAGATTCTCCTTCACCCTTTGTCCACGGAGAAGAGAGACTCCCCCCTGCAAAAGCATGTTATTTGTTGCACAAAGTCTCAGGTGATTAAAGCTGTAGAGCACTTGGAGGATCTAGTTTGTTAGGATATTCAATACTTCATTCTCATGCAGCTAAGAGTGTTGGTGGAGGGGCATAGCAGAAGTACTGCTCTAGGGAGGTGGTAAAGCTTCGTCAGTGTTTATCTCTTCAAAAACAGTTCACAATCGGACAATACTCATCTAATCATTATCACTGACCTAATTAAATTGTCAGCTAATACATGTGTAAGTTGGTGAGCTTTGGGCTGTGTACTATTGCTGACATTGGAATCTTTAGTGAAGGTTTAGTTTGCCTTATTCTGAATGTATATGAATATTTAAGACCAAAATTCAATTTATCACTGCACAAATAGACCAAACTTCTGCATGATATTGTAAAGCTGTGCTTGCATGTTTATTGGGTTAAGAGATTTTTCTAGAAGTGTAAATATACAATGTTTCCCTCTATGCTATTTGATTCATATTTAATTGTTCTGCAGACTTAGGTGTGAGATGAGTAATCAGGAGTGTCTTATCTCATATTTTCAGACTTGCTTACCCTTGAGATGATATGGCAATATATTGTAACAGAATGTTTGTATATTTTATGATTGCACCAGCATATAAATTAAATTCACAGTAGGAAGCAGCTGAAAGTTAATCTTAGTATCTCCAAAATGTTGAGCTTTTCCACCCTTGAGATAATACATTTTAATGCCGTCTTCAAGCTGAGATTTTGTTACTTTGGTGGTGTATGGATTACATCTGGGATGTATATGCTTTTCTTACTCTTCTGTAGGAATTTTATTTGCCACATCAAAAAAATCAGAGGAATATACTTTTGTCACCTTCTAATAAATACTTCAGTAGGAGGCTAATACATATGTTGAAATAAGCCAGCAGGAAAGGAGAGGCAAAGCCAAACTCAGGAGAGTGGATACAAAGATTGTCCTAGACAAGTAATCTGGTATCTTCTTAAGTAAATATGTTCCTTGCAGATGACCTATTTAACTAAATTAATGTATCTCATGGTTGGTCAGTAATCTTTTTTGCCTGAATGTTGGCTCACTGTCTAGTGACAGTAAGTGTCAGTGGCCTCCAACCTAAGCTAGTCTGGATGCTTCTAAGGGTAGAAGGCTGTACTGGAGACATTTCAATTTGTCCAGAAGCCTGTGCTATCTTTTCTTGAGCTTGCTTTTCTTTACTTATTTTTCCTAAATTTCAAAAGAGTCAGTGGTCTTTTGCTCCGAGGCACTTTGTGAAGTTGTACGTGCAAGGAGAGATGTCTGACTGATTTCCTTCTTTATGTGGGAAATCTGTGAGGAAATCACAGCATGGAGCTGTGTTGATCCTTCTGTGGTTTTAATAAAAGAGCATGTATTACAGAGGCAGTCACAGTCCACAAGTCATCACGAGTCAAAGCAAACCCTGTCAGGGTAGAAGAGTATGATTTTCAATAAATTTCCTTATGAAACATAGGAATTTGTGCTATCTCCTAGACATTTTCAAGTCTCTGGAAAGCATGGAAAAGAAGCTCAGGAGGAGGAGAACTGTGGATTTTTTTTCTTTAATTGCCCAATATTTTTGTTGGGTAGAGCATATCTAAATTTTTGTAATAGTATCCGGTAGTTACTTCTCTCTCAAATGTTTTCAAATTTTACATTGATAAGGATCTTTGACATATTAATGTAATCTATAGAGATTGACTGTTACATCTTCTTTCCTTCTCCTTGTATTTTTTCTCAGCTATGGAATTTTTAACTGCAAGTCCGAGTTTATATTGGGCTTCACATTTACTGTTTTTCTCTGGTAGCTAAATATAGATGCTAATGTATTTATTTAAATGAATTAGTCTCTTGTCATTTACATCTCTGCTAAAGCAAATTTTCACATTTGATAAACATTTTGAAACATCCTGTAGTTTTGGTTTGTAGATTTGACAAAAATATATTGGAAAAATCAGCATTCTGTTTTCTCCTTTCCCTTAGGTGTATGTCTGCAGCAATAAAAGATTCTGGGGTCAAACCTGAAGACGTAACATATGTCAATGCACATGCGACTTCTACACCTCTAGGAGATGCTGCTGAGAATCAAGCAATCAAGAGACTTTTTAAAGAGCACTCACGTAGTATTGCGGTTTCCTCAACAAAGGGAGCAACGGGACATCTCTTGGGGGCTGCAGGAGCTATTGAAGCAGCTTTTACTGTACTGTCCTGTTACCATGGAATTTTGCCACCTACTCTAAACTTACAGAAAACAGAGGCAGAGTTTGATCTCAATTATGTTCCATTAACTGCTCAGGAGTGGAAAACTGATAAACGGCGCATAGCACTCACTAATTCATTTGGCTTTGGTGGTACTAATGCAACTTTGTGCTTTGCAAGTGTTTAACTTATGCTGTGCGTGCTGTGAAAAAATGGCACCAATGATGATTTCCTGTACTGCTACCTAGGTGTGTACTGTGATCTTTTCTCAGCTTTGAGACTTGCTCATTTTGATACATAAGAACTTTATTCACCCTAACATTTACATCAGTAATTTTTTAGAAAGAGGAATTTTCTTTAATAAATATAGATAAAAGATCTGTTCTTTGTGTGTTGAAGTTTTTGTCCTTGAAAACAAGAGGAGACATTGTGCTTAAACTTCATTAGAATAAAATTTTTTATGTGTGTGACCCAGAAATTGTTTGAAAACATATATGCAAAGGAAAGGCTGGCTAACAAGCTAGAACTCTGCACTTGATGACTTAGTTGTATGATGAGCTCTCCTTTGTTATCCACTCCATATATAATTCTGCCTTCTTCCCCATCGTAAGTTGTCTCAAATATCATAGGTGTGTGTACATTCTTCCTCACAGGTAGAAACTTGAAAAAACAAGGCATCTTCTAGGGGGGAAAAAAAAAAAAAGCATGTGTAACAATCAAATCTGGGTCTTGTGTTGAGGATGAGAAAGGGGAAGAAAGAGAACAGGAAAATTGAACTATACCTAAAGGTAACATATTAATCGTGGGTAAGGTTTTCTCTTGCAAAGGACTAACCCTAAAGGACTTCAGCTCTTCCTTCTGGCATCAGCCAGCATCTCAGCCAAGTAGTGGCTTGATTGATAGTGCAGATGTGAGTGAAGTTGGATATCCCTGTTAGTGGTTTAGTTCATTAAAAGTCTTCTTACCAGTGTTCTTTTTGAAATTGTCGGTCTTAGCCTTTGACCTGTGTAAGTGGAGGTGAAGTAACTTGCTGGATTTAAAATAATCAACATAAAAAGCAGTTCCACTGTAAGTAAATTTCATTCTGGAAAGAGCTTACTAATGGGCTATCATGAGGCTTAGCTGTACCGTAAAACCTCATTATTTATACAAATGGTTTGAATGCTGAAATCGAACGGCATAATTTTTGCATTTGCTCTCTTTACTGAATAGAAAGTTAAAGAGGCTGATGTGAAAAATGCAGTTAGAGAATGATTAAGACTATGTCAAAAGCTAAGCTCATACAAAACAACACAGTCCAAAGTAGATTAATGAATAGTAAGTCTGAAAGTAAAGTAATATATCACCAAAGGAAAAATGTGAAAGCATGCAAGTGAGAGAGAGTACAGGAGTTTGATGTCAGGGAAAATACCAACAAACCTCTTAGCTTATGATAATTAGCAGTGGCATTATAAAGAATGAGGATGTGGATTGCATGCAGTATAAATGGCAGAATATAAAATTCAACAATATTCTCTACAAATTATATGCAAAAAGAAATTGATTCAAAGAATTCAGACTCCAAGAGAGAGTTGGCAGCAGGGTTGTGAATTCAGAGGCAATCATCCAGCAGGCTTATTCTGAAGACAGTATTTTTTTCAGTTAGTTGTGATTCAGGGTGGAATATAGGAAGACTAGATAGTGCTGCATTATTGTGGAACTTAAGTACAGCCTAACTAAACTCACCCAGACTTGTTCCATAGCTGTAATAAATAGCTGTGACAGAGATGCCTCCCTTTCCCTCTGGCAGCAGAGATCATGGCCCCAGGAGCAATGGATGCAATCTGTAGTGTACCAACCATGAAAAGAGAGATACTGTCACACAAAAAAATAAAACAGAAACTGAAGTGATTAAAATATCTTTCCCCTTACTTCAGCCCACTGCAATTTAATCATCTGCTGCAGGTAACCTTTAAGCCATGAAAGCTTTGTGACAATAGTTATTTTAGGTGTTTTGATTATGGCTAATTTTAACAGGCCTAGGTGCAGTACTAGTGTGCTCTGTAGGGAATTCAGATTAAAATGAATACAGCCCAAATTTAACACCTGTCTATTTGAATTTTGTTTATATAGGTTTTATTTTTATGTACTTGTTTGGAATCATCTCTTTTTATCACATAGCCTACTGAGCTGATAAGAAAATACTTACTGCTAATTACTGCTTTATTATGGTAGCTGCAAACATAAAAGGAAAATCCATCTGTGTGTTCCTGAACTATGAAGTGGGCAAATGACCAATATATTAAAACAGACTGGCTTCATATTGAGACTCCTAAGTCTGGACTTATAGGTTGATAAAACTTGGAAATGCTGGTAGAGTGTTTATTTTGAAGTTTGCTTCTGCAGTTGTGCAACATGTTTGTGAGAGCCAAATGCTCCAGGCAGGATCACAGAGTGGCTAAGGCTGAAAGGCGCCTCTGGAGATCACCTAGTCCAGCCCCCGTGCTCAAAGCAGGACCAGCTAAAGCAGTTTGCTCAGGAACAAGTCCTGTTAGGTTTTGAGTATCTCCCAGGATGGAGACTCCATAACCTCTCTGGGCAGGCTGTGCCAGCGCTTGGTCACTCTCCCTGTAAGAAGTTTTTTTTCATTTAAATGGCATGTCCTGTATTTAAATTTGTGCCCATTGCCTCTTATCCTTTCACTGGACACTACTGAGAAGAGTCTGGCTCTGTCTTCTTCATTCCCCCATCAGGTATTTACACACATTGATAAGGCCCCCTGGAGCCTTGTCTGCTCCAGGGGGAACAGTCCCAGCTCTCTCATCCTCTTATGTCAGATGCTCCAGCTCCTTCATCATCTTTGTGGCCCTTCACTGGGCTTACTCCAGTGTGTCCGTGTTTCTCACGTCCTGAGGAGCCCAGAACTGAGCACAACTCTGTGGATATGTCTGACCAGGACTGAGTAGGGGGAAAGGATCATCTCCCGTGCCTCCTGCTGCTGCTGCTGCTCTTCCTAGTGCAGCCCACCATGCTTTTGGTCTTTACTGTGAAGGCAGCTGGTTCATCAGGACCACCAGGTCCTTTTCTGCCAAGCTACTTTCCAGCTAGTTAAAATATTGTTAAGATTTGAATTAAAGAGTTTAACTTAATATTTTTGGAAATAAATGCATTTGAAACAAAAACTGAAATTATGACAACTTACATGAAATCATTTACTCAAGGGAGCCGAATGAAAAAATTACAATTTTTTCTTTTCCTCCTTTTTTCCCCATTTTAACCCTCTTATCTCCCTTGCTAATTTATATAAATAATACATAACCACTAGATTTGACTATTTAAAAAAAAAATCCAACTTTGGCTGTATTTTTTCAGTTTGAATCATGAAGGTATGCTTCATATTAAAGAAATAATCAACCCAAACTTTGGAATGTATTAACCTTGCTTTGTAAAAGGGCCTGTTTGAAGAGAAGTAGTGTTTCAAATTCAGCTGATATACTGGAGTATACTGCAGAATGGAAATTATTAGTGCTTTTAAGGACTAAAATGTAAAAATCCTAATCTCTCTGATTTTCTCTGGATGTCTTTGGTCAATGGCTTGTGAAAATCTACCACTTCAGCTTCTTCAGTAGTGGTAAAAATGGACTAACATACTTGCATGGTACTTGAAATACCTAGACAACATCCTCTTCCTGTCAGAGGCTCTCTGTGCAACTTAATTTATAAATATTCTTATCTTCTTTCGTTTTGAACATACAAGTTACATTTCACCTGGAACAACAATACATTTGAATCCGTTGATCCACTGTGAGTTTGGGCAAGTGTACCAGGGCTTCTCCTCTTCATCTGGACACAGTCAAACCTCCCTATCTCATACAATGTGCAGAGTAACTATCCTCAAGATTTGGATTCCGTAGTAATGTTGGCCCATACTCACTAGATAGCGTTCACAAAATAGGAGAATGAAGCTGGAATTAGCATTTATCACAGCTAAGACCATAGTGAAAATATTCCTTCCTTCTGGATATTTTTATAATGATCATATAGGTTCTTTAATCACCATAGACTGGTAAATCTGAGAATAGAAATAATCCTGTATAGATCATATTTTAGGATTATGCCTTNCGAAGACAGGCTCCTGCTGGATTTCTAACACTTGCTACAGTGGTGGTAAAAGCTAGGATGGAGGTGGATTTGTAACCTAAGCAAAATGTGTAATAGTTTCTTCTTCGGCAGTAGACACCACTCAAAATTTTGTAACAATGGTTAATTTTAACTTGGTAGAAGGCCAATTGTCTACCTGGAGTTATTGAAGTGTAAAGAAATATGCCACTATCAATTCTTATAGTCAGTACCTCTGTGTAGGAGGTGCAATAATTTTAGTATGACAGCCAATATACAGGAATATCAAATGTGTAGCATATAAGGCTATTGCAACCCAAGGCCTCTGGCAAAATACAATAGGAATGAAGTGAAATAAAACAGTAATAAGAAGGATTGAAAAAAGACCTATGTTCTTAAAGAGCACAAGAAATGCAAAAGAGGAATTATAATTGAAAAGGAGAAGAATGTTTTTTAATGTGGGTCTTCTCGTTCTCCTGCAGTGCTGTAAAGCAGATCAGATGTTAAATATCTGGCCATTCATATGTTAGTTAATATAATGTTGTGGTTTCCATTTTTTGTCATTGTCAGGGTCTTGATGTTAAATGTTACTGCTCTAAGCAGTGATCAGTTGTTTCATGCCTATTGGACTGTTCCCTGGAGTCAAGTGTTCTCTGGGTTGAAACAAGATATAAAATGTATTCTAGGAGCTCATTTAAGAGTCAGTTCTCATAATGTTGTGAGTTTGATGGGAAAGGAAAGACAGGAGGAAGGGAGGAAGGGAGGAAGGGAGGGAGGGCTTGCTGACATAGAGCTTGATATGGAATATTTGTATACAGTAAGTTCTGAAAGAGTGTCAGAAAATAATAGGTCTATCTGCTATTTGATTATTTTTAAAAGGAGAATTATATTTCTGCTTTTTTTCCTTGGAACACAACACACCAAAATGAGCCTCTGGAGCCAGGCTTGGCCCAGCACTGCCCTTTAGCCATCCCTTGCTTGCACATTAAAAAATACCTAGATACATCGATTAACTAACTGCAGTGATAGGTCTTGTCTCAGCTTTGTCTATTGAAATATTGATGGACAGAATGACTACTCTCTTGGGTGGAAAGTAAAGGCCAGAGCTGTGCTGGGATGGGGAGGTGAGGAGGACACTGGGAAACCATGAAGTCCCTGCTCATTGTCCCAGCTGAGTGCACGGCAGTCACATGTGCGAACTTGAGTTGGGGTGTGGGAATTGACAGAAATGGGTCACGCAAATATCTGGCATGCTAAGGAAAATAAGAGTTTATTTGGGCAGATGAGATTATTGCATCACGTGAGAGAGAAGAGGAACGGAGGGACACTTTAATTCCTCTCACAGACAGAATGAGGTGGGAGGGCTAGGAAGGGACTCACGGAAGCAGGTACAGGGATAGATGATGGAGACTAGGGAACCTGTAGTAGGGAAGGACCTCCAGAAACCAAAGGAGTTGAACAAGTCTGATCAAAAGTTTGTGCTTGATTTATTAGCTAAATACAAAGTACATTGAAAGATGTGAAGCACATGTTTTTTGAAGCCAGATGTTGTCTTTGGCAAGTTTGCCAGCTCTAGGGGGATTTCCGTGCTTTTCTGGTGTATTCTTTTTTATACATAATGAAGAATTAAAATCATGTTGCTTTCTCATCACAATCCTAGCTTTACATTATTCTCTCCATTGTATAGAGATAAGGTTTGGGAATCAGTAAAAGATTGAAAGATCTGCTGGAGCTGGAAATATAATTCTGGAAGTACATCTTTCTAGCTCATGTGCAGTCCAATAGATCTTACTGTCTGTCGTATTGGTGTTTCTGAACAGAAGCTCATTATCTTTTAGTTGAAACTGGTTTATAAGGATATACAATAAGTTTATTGATTTGCATAAAACTGAGTCTGATCTACATCCTGTAAGTCACCTTTTGATTTCTTTTAATAAAAATTTTTTAAGCATACCTTTAAGTGCTAGGTGGAGGATGTTACTGATTTTCACTCTTTGTATCAGAACATGAGCAAGTTGCCTCTGTTCCCCATTTGGAAAAGAAAGAGAATAATAACCTTTGTCATGGATGCAAATCAGTTTTTGTCAGTGCTTTTTTTTTTTTTTCATATTAATGTAGGCAAATTACTCATAGCACATGCCCTTCTTAGCAGACGACTTGGGGGTGGAGTTTATAGAAATAGCTCTCACTGAATTTCTTTCAATAACACAGAGAGAAGGGTTCAGATAAATTTAGAAATAAAAAAAAAAAAAAAAGAAAGAAAGCCAGAAGCTCCAAAGCTCCAAGAAAAGCAGATTCCTGAGACTATTGACGAATTATACAGGGAGTCTAAAAGAGCAACAAAGTCAAGGAGTAGTAGTTTCCCTATTCACATCTGCTTCAGAGACATTCTCCTTGTAATTCAGCAATATAGGGTGGAATGAGAGTAGAGGACACTCTGATGTGTTAGGTAGCTCAAATGTGTGTGAAAGACAGTGTTCAGAATGACAATTTCTGAAGCCCTTGAAAATAACAGAACAGGCTACCCCAGAGACAAATGCAATATCCAACAAACTAGCTGGAGTTACCGCTGGACACGTTTGGGATTCTTGCCAATGTCATGCTTATAATGGGAGCGAATAATTTGGCCTTTATGCAATTAATTTGCCTTTTGTTCCTCCTCTGACTGAGAATGATGGTACTGGCTGTGATTGCTGTGTTTGGAATGCCAGTGCCTTTCTGTCAGAAAATGGACTGACACAAAAGATCTCACTCCCATGGGTCACCTTGCTTGAAATAATCATGCTTACTGAAAACCTTAGCTGTATTTACTGTTTAGACCCACTAATTTTACAGGGCCCCTAGCAAGAACTTATACCTGGTCACCAAGTCACTGGAATATTCTCATTTCTGTACTGAACGACTTGTTCCTGGTCTGCTGGCACTGTGTGAAACACTATCCCCTTCTGAAACAGCTTAAAAAGAAAGTATTGTGGTTCCCACTCTGTGAGTTCAGGATTTACTGGCTGACAGCCAGGTTCATTTGCCAGCTCACTGGGCCATACTGGGATGTTACAGATTCCTGCACTGGGCCAAATCGGTCTGTGCCTCACGATGGATGCTATAGGATAGCTTTAGGAGGAAGTGTGCTTTAGGATTGCTGGAAACAGTTGTAGTATCTCTCCAACTTAGCTCCAGTAGGTCTCCAGAGGAAAGCTTAAAGATGCCCTGCTTAGAGTGAGTGCGTGGCTCTCTGGCCACACTCAGTATAATGAACTCCACAGGCATTTCCACTGCTAGTTTATGCTCTGGAGGAGATGGACTTAGCAGTTTGTGTCTGGACACTTAGATACCAAAAGACTGTGGCAGAACAGTTTGAGTATTAAACATTTTAAACCATCGTCAACTGCCAATCCTATGGGAGGAAATTGAACAGACCTGCTTGAAGCTGCTGCTTTTCCAAGAAGCTGTTTCTGTACCGAGAGCTGTTTGTTCATCTCTAATGGGTGACACTGGGGGACAGCACAGAGCGATCAAACCACAGAAGAGCACCTTGCGAAAGGGGGTAAAACTGGTGAGGCTCCACTCGCTGAGAGCAGCGACTCCTGGTCAGCAAATGCGCGTCAGACTCAGCTGGGCTTGTTTGGTGAGCACGGGGGTGAAGAGGAGGGTTTGGCAGAGGGCACGTCCATGGGAGGGGCACTTCTGCAGCCAGACCTCCTCTCTCCGCCTCCGAAGAGGGACCCTTTTCCCTCCCGGGCAGAGAGGGCGGTGGCGAAGCCGCGGTGCCCGCGCGGTGGCAGCAAAGTCGCGGCGATGGGAGGCTCGGGTGCCGCAGCCGGGGGTGCCTGGGGCGGGACGGGCAGCCCGGGGGCACCTCCGGCCCCGGCCAAGAGCGGGGGCGCCTTTCGCCAGGCCAGGTTGTTCAGTCATTGCTCGCCTTCTCGAACCACCACAAGGCCACTGCTTGCGAAGGGGCAGAGCGGGGCAAGGAGGAGAGACTGAACACCATTCATCCAGCCTTTGCTTTGCCCTTCGCACGGCTTATCCGAGCCCTCTGCGTGAACAAGACTCGAGTTTGCACTGACTTACTGAAGGGCACAGGCTTTGAAGGGGTCAGCAGCTCTGTAAGGCCGTGATGTTACACCATGAAAAGCACAGGCAAAGCACTGAAGAGGGGGAATTATTCTGTTTCTTAAGCAGCATATCTGTAAAGTTGCTGAAAGGAAGGAACCATGAGACTAAAGAGAAAGAAATCGTTTAGATATGTTCTAAGTGTCTTAGGACTACTTATTTCCCATAGTAATTTGCAAGTTAATTGAGGCAGCTCAAGACTCCCTCTACTTAACTAGATATTGAGTGTGAATCAGACATTGCTCCTGCTCTTGTTCCTTTCCTCCATCTCTTGACACCTCCATTCTGTGTGAAGTGGCCTACAAGGCTGAGGGAGAAGAAGACTCTCTAGGGAACTATTTCAAAAGAAATTCCTAAATTGCATTCAGAGGCAAATTATACCATTTATTGCATAATATTTGTTTAGAGGGAAATAGGAAAGAGAAGGAAAGATTTTAAAAAACCAAAACAAACCACAAAGGCAGTAATTGCTTCTGACTCATGCTTTGTTTTAATAGACTAGGTAAAAAAAACCTCAAAAAAATTCAGGTATTTGTTCCCCAAAATACTTTAGGTGTTTGAGACTGAATTCAAGAACTGCTCTGATGGCAGAGAGATACTCTCTTCCCTGGTTTCTTTAATATAAGTGCCAGTCCCCAAGAGCAGCCACCTCCTGGCTGTGAGGCTTGGGGCTCAGGGCTGGCTCTGAGCTGGTGTAGTGGGGCTGCCCAGTCCTGCTGAGGGGACGGGCTCCAGGACTGACCCCTGCCCGCAGGAGCTGCTTTTGCTGAGGCTGTAGTACCGGGTGAAGCGCTGGGCCCTGTGCTTGGGTCACAACAACTCCATGCAACGCTTCAGGCTTGGGGAAGAGCGGCTGGAAAGCTGCCCCGTGGGAAAGGCCCTGGGGGTGCTGGCTGACAACCATCTTAACACGAGCCAGCAGTGTGCCCAGGTGGCCAAGAAGGCCAGTGGCATCCTGGCTTGTGCCAGAAAGAGTGCGACTGGCAGGACTTGGGCAGCGATTGTCCCCCTGCACTCAGCACTAGTGAGGCTGTACCTTGAATCTTGTGTTGTTTTGGGCCCCTCTCTCTAAGAAAGACACTGAGGTGCTGGAGTGTGTCCAGAGAAGAGCAACAGAACTGGTAAAGGTTCTGGAGCACAAGACTGATGAGGAATGGCTGAGGGAACTGGGAGTGTTTAGCTGGGGGAAAAGGAGACTCAGGGGAGGCATGACACTTGGGGGCACAGTTTTGTGGTGGACTGGGCAGCGCTGGGTTAATGGTTGGATTTGATGGTCTTGGAGGTCTTTTCCAACATGAATCATTCTATGATTCTATGAATATCCCCAGGCTGACTCACAGGTATCTAAGGTGGTACTTTTTGAACAAGCAGTGCACTCTAGGAATTTTAGGGAGATTGGTTTCAGAAGGCTTTCAGATCCTTTCCTGATTTCCTTGCTCAAACCCTGTCTTTTCTAAATTGCAAAACTGCTGTCGCCTTCAGTGGAAATAGGACTGTCAGTCTGCTCAAGAGCTCCAGTGCTCTCAGTGCTGCCTGTTGCTGCAGGTGTGTTTTCACAGTGACTTGTCTTTCTCAGAGAAAAAAAAAATCAGTCAGCTGAGAGAGCAAAGTGGGTTTTTTTCTTCCTGATTTATGGAGCACATAACCCAAACCAATCCCCTCTGAGCTAGTACAAGAAGCAATACGTTGAGGACACAATGATATCTTTTTTTATTGACTCTAGCTAACCCATTGCACATCTATGCATCTGCTTATGTCAGTGCCAGAACCGTGGAGGCACCTGTAGGCTGTGACTGCCCTGAGTGCTCCCACCTGGGAACCCCACCCACATACTCTCTGCCCACTGCCCAGAAGCCCATTTAAGCCAGATCCAGCAGCTGGGTTTACCTGGAGTAACATGGTGTGAGGTGCGTGTTTNTGTCTCCGTTCCAGTTTCCCACTTTCCCTGTTGTGTTGTTTGTACATCTAGTGTTGGTGGCGGACACTGGCTTATTTCCTAGCCTTTGGCTGAAGATGTGATGGTTGATGGGCCCTGCTGCCGATCATAAAAACCAGCAGCCTAATCAAGGAGACAAGCAAACTCTTGCTAAGAGGTGGTGAGCTTCAGTGTACAGGTAAATAAGGTCAATTACAGTAATGCCGTAGTTTGATGTTGTTTTCAGTTTTAAAATGTCCTGGTAAAATACGAGAAAAACTGGTCTTAGCCTTAACCTGTATTCAGTTATTCTTGTCAGGTAGACCACATCTAAGGAATGTTGTGCTTGAATGTGTTTTTGCTTTTCATTAAAAATGTAATTTGCTTTAGGATAGTACTAATGGGCCCTGGAGGAGGTCAGGGCCGCTGTGCTAGGTGCTGAACATGTATTTCTTTTCCCAAAATCTAAACAACTGGACCGATAAAGGAACCACTCTGAAGATGAAAAGGCATTTACCTGAACTGTGCTATTGACTTTTTTCAAAGTAATTAACTCTCCAACCCTAGAAAGAAAATGCCAGGACCCTCAAATTTTCTGTTTTCTACCCCAAAGGGTTAGAAAGCAACTTAAAATACTGGATGATCCTCACCAAGAACACTTTAGGGTATTTGATCCTTTGGTTTTTGAGGGTGCTTTGGCTCCAAAGTTGTAGACAGCTTGGAAATATCTGTTCTGTTGACTCTTGGGGATTAGTTGCTCATTGGTAGACTTTTCCATCATTATGAAATATACAGGGTTTGGGTTAGCAAGTAAACAGAAAAATAAATTATTCATTCCCAGCATTTGTTTAAACAGAAACACAGTATCTATAACAGATGGAGGGTTCCAGGATTATTTTAGTGATAGATTCTCTTCTCTTTGCTTATTAGTGAGCAGTTAAATAAATTATTTGCCAGATATACCAGTCAGGAATACTTGATGAAGTAAATGGTGTTGTCTGCTCTGATGCAGGAGGCCAGGAAAATGAAGGAAGTGAAGGAGATTGAGATCAAGATGTGGAAACCTGAATAAAGTAATGATAAAATAGGCATCCTAATAGCACTATATGAGAAATTTTAAATGCCTTTAAACTGCTTTCTGTTTATGATGGATTTTTGTCTTTGATACATTTCCTTCTTGAAACACTTCTATGCTTTGTGATAGGTAGGCTGTTACTGAGACAAAATGCAACTACAGGTAGGGAACAAAACTTGTCACACATTTCTACAATTTTGCTGTGTGTTTGTTGTTTTCATAAGTACTTATTCCATGAGATTCAGAGTTTTCTCTGTGGGAAGTTACGTTTTAACAAGAGACTGCTTGGAAGAGAATTTTTCTTGACTGAGCTGTGTGAAGGGTGGGTCAGACATGAGGAAGAACACCAAAAGGCAAGTCAAGTATCTTGGGCATAGCAAAGGGAGTTAATGGAGAATGTTAGCAGAGAACAACTAGAATGCTGAATTGTGCCAGGTCTTGAGAAAAAGAACTGAAATAAATTGCAGAAGGCAAAGACTGGCAGGAGGCTTCTGAAAACCTTACTCTTATGAAAAATGTAGGCAGTATATAAATTACCTCTGTAGCCTTCCTGGAGGTGTTGTTAGGCTTTAGCCATTTCATCTTGATGCCTTAGTGGAATTTCTATAGCTGGACTTAGGTGTGTGGTCTCTTTCAGGGCTTATCTCCATGAGAGAAAGTCACCATTCCACCAGGTTTCCTAGTGCAGTTATTTTTGAAGTTGGTCATAGTTGTATTTGGCAGCTGATTAAACAAGGGGCTGATAGACCCAGGTTTGCCTGTTTTCCCTGCAAAGCTGTGTCCCAAACAGTTGATAGATGCCTTGGATCCAGCTCTGCCCATGGCTAGACCATGAACAATGACTTGAGAATTGGGCTATAGGTTAGGAACTATGTCAGCTTTGGGGAATTACTTCACAAAAGGTTTGGTGATAATAATTAGGTGATAAACCTCACCCAAAATTTCAGACCGATAAAGAGCCCAGCTATTGGCAATGGTTCTTTACCCATTCTCCTTTGTCATCTATCAGGGTTTCTAGAAGTTTTCACTTTAGAATATGCACTAGAGAAGAAGACCACAGAGATGGAACTTCACCAAACCTTAATTTTTTGTGTTCTTCATAATGATTGATAATAAGAGTCTTCTAGAACATTTGTGTAGGATTAAGCCACTATTTTAAGTGAATTTCTGAAAATGTGTAGATAATGTATGCAATGTCTGTCTGTGCTGTATTTTCTTGCATTCAGGCACAGAACAGAAGTAAAAATGTGAGTTACAAGAAAGGCTTTTCAGTCTTCAAGATCAAGCAGGAAAGGATATCTATTTCTGATAGGTATTGTGATGGGGGAGGGGGAGGGAGGGGAGGGAATAATAAGGAATACAAAAGGGCATTGTGGAGTTAAGTTTTCCAGTTAGTAATTTGGGATGAAAAAGCAGGCTTCATAGTTCTGCAGAGCTAGGACTGAAGTGACTGCCTAATAAAATCAAAAAGCAAGTCTGTCCTTTCTTGTTTTCCTATTTTTGTCAGTGGTTCTTTGTACCACTGTGGTATGTGAATGAAATGTGTGTTCACTGAAGTGATTGCAAGAAGGGAGAGTTTTACTAAAGGGAGTCATCAGTGCTTTTTATTCCAGGTGGTAAAGCCCAAAATGCATTTAACCCCTCCTTTTTAGTCTGTATGCCTATTAGCTTCTCTTGAACTTTAGATATTCTTAGCTGCATTACATGCATGACAATGAATCTGCATATTATGCAACAGGTTTAAATTTAGCATGGAGTGTTGGGAGGCATAAATTTCCCACAGACCCATGCAGCTTTGTATCTGCCAAACTGACACAAATAGCTGCCAATTATTGCACAAAGAGATGCTGCTTCTTCAAAAAGAAAAAAAATAAAAATGTAAAATTTTGTGTAAGATCCTAGGCCCACCGTTATCAGTGAGAGTTTTGCTGCTGAGACTTTCAAAAGCTGATGCTACCCTTTTATCAATTTTGAACAGATAATTAAATAGAGGCGGTATTTATCTACCAAGATTTAATGTCAAATGCTTAATGTTATGCTTTTTCTGTGTGCAGTAGATGAAGTATTTTCTACTTTTAACAGGCTTACCTGAAAAAATAAAGCAAAATCTGTTTTATATTAAATGTGTTCACTTTCCATAACTTAAAAAGAAAAAAGAGAGAAAGAACAGAGAAAATCAATATAAGGCCACAAGCTCAAAAGCTAGGATTATAAAAATGACACAGAATCAGGTGAATCGTTACTCCTCTCTCCAACAGTGCCTTTTCCCTTCTTATTTTTTAAGTGGGTTTTATTTGATTTTTCAAACTGTGCATAAAATCCCAGTGAAATTCTCACTGCATTCAAATGTGTCAGCATTTCCACACTGTGATTTGTGATACTGCACTTGCTGTGTTATGCACTAACTGGAACCACTGGCTTAATTAAAACCAGCAAGTATATACTAATATTGGGGAAAGATTGTAAATCTGAGTGCTTGGAACTTGGCTTCTACAAAACTGAAATAATCAACAATAGGGAAATGTTGATAGGCTTGAAACATTGATTTTTCACCAAGGAAATATTTTTAATCCACTTTTCAGTCTGTCTGCCTGAAATGTTGTTGTACACTGTGGAAGGGCACATCTGTCCTCTCCAAAGTCTTCTGGCCTCTGTGCCAAACAAGGCAGTGCTTTGTCCTGTGTTCGGGTGCTGTACCATGGGAGTGCTGTCACTGCAGCAGTCACGGGAAACAGTCTGGTTTGAAAGTCCAGACTGAGGGATACCAGCTCCATCTCCCTGGAGACTTTACGTAAAATAGAAGCATTTCAGTCTTGAGCTCTGACAACATGTTTTGACACCTTGAAATTTGTTAGGGACAGAGGGGACAATTTGCATTCAGTAAAAGTTGTGAGTATTGCAACATCTTAATCTGTTTTGAGATGAAAACAAATGCTCATGGATCAGAATTTCCTATCGGAAAAGACATTCCAATTTTTGATCAAATCAGTATTTTATAATCTCAAGAAAAAAAGCTTATTTTGGTTTAAAACTTAGATATAAAGTTGAATCCTACAGCATACACTGTACTAATAAAAAATATTTCTTTATTTCTGGTTGAGTTTTATGTAACACAAATGAATGTAACATTGGGTCACTACCTTATCTTTTGTGGCTAAACATTGGTTAAAGAATTGAAGAAAATGTCTGTTTGTCCTTTCTGATTCTTTACTTATAAACAGATTATATCTGCAGGAGACTTTAGGTCTCTCTGGCTCAATAAATGCTGCTTTGACTTTGTTGCATGACTTCCATCCCACTCTGTCTTCTTTTGCCTAGCAACATGTCACCAGACTTCACTCAAAACTTACTAGCCAGCTCTCTGTGCTTTTGAGATATTCCTTCTGATTCACAATAAACACGAAAAAATATACTTGACCAAAGGTTTCCCATGGTCCCATGCTGACTGGATGCTTTCAGATCCTGTTATGTGTCTAGCCTTGCTGGCATTTTCAGAATTTTGAGCTGTGAGTTTTACATTCACTTTGCCAGTTGTTTGTCCTTGTTCCTCTGGCTTCTGTTGGGTTGACAGGAGCAGCCTTCCTGAATATCTCTAAAGATGAATGTGTTCTAGTTCAGCGTGTCCACTGGCCCACTCATACTTTTCTTGGTCAACTAGAGTAACTTACTTGACTTGTGCTGGTATATTTTATATGGTTTTTTTTAATAGAGCTGTTTGGAAGTTTTTAAGGATCTATGTGAAGAATGTGCTTTTTTTTTTTAAAGAACATGGAGATTTTCATGAAGTTCTAACAACTTTGGCAATATATTGTAGGGTAGAGGTGAATGGTGGAGGCACAGGTGTAATTTATTTTTCATCTTTCTAGAAGCTATGGTGGTTGTGGCACTGTTCTAAGATTTGGAGATGCAGACTATAACCCTCACCTGCAGGGTGCTTACAAAGCTTCTCGTAATCCAGACAGGTCATCTGTGAATTTTGAGTTTCAGTCTGAAAGCATACTTACACACGTCCTTTGAAAAAGTTCTTTTAGGTTTTTGATTTTGACTTGAGCACAACAGAAATAAGTCTCTAAATTTTGAAAGGTGCTGCAAGAGGGAACTGGCTGCTCCTCATGTTCCTGTTTTCATGCGAAATGTAAAGATAAGCTACAAGCCTTGAACAGCATTATTGTACACATCAATCAAAGTTCAGCACACAGGTCTGAAGTATATTTGACAGTGGTCTTATTAACATGGAATTAAATCCACTGGTTGCTATCTGATGGGTAAATTTTGGTGTTTATGTGTGTTAGTTTAGTTTCCCTGGAAAGGTTAGTTAACCTCTGGAGTATATACTAAAAATACAGTGCATGTCTGTGTGAAACTTAAATAACCAGCGACAGAAAATTTTTGATTCATGAGTGGTGATTGGCAAATGTACTTCTTCTGTCAATTTGTTCCTATTTTTGGAAAGCTATGAAATATCAGACTTATAGATCACATCAGCTTTATCAACTTCAGGCTGTGTTATTCAGTTTTATTTCCAATAGGAATTGGAACGTCTTGTGAATCACTGGAGTTGGAGATTAAGGATCTGATTTTCAGATGCATATTAATGCTCAAAGCAGTTGAGGTGGATGCTGTTTGCACAAGTTTGGCAATTTCTGGTTAGAGGAGCTCCAAACAAAAAACCCTGCAAATTATGTAGGAACTAAAGCACCTCAGTGCCGTAATTCCAGCCTTTTAAGCGTCTGCTTGTTCTTTGGATAACTGGTGACTAAATGTCACAATCCATTGCCTTTCAATATCACAGAAGCCTTCAAGCAGTGTCTTCAGTGAAAATAACTGAGATTGGATAGAGAAATCTTATTCTCCTTTATTTTTGTATGCTTTGAGATAATGAATCTTATTTCTTTTTGTCTGTGCCGTTTATAACTCCTCCTATCTAAGGTCAGTTTTATCTGGGTCAAGGTGAGCACTTCTTTGGAAAAGATGGGGTTGCCTAAAAGCAGCCTCAATCAGCATATACTGATGCTTCCTCCCAGGAATAGGAATCTTCACTTGCTCAACATTGCTTCTGCTTTCCATCCCTTGGGAAGGGGAGAAAGCCAAAGGGTTTGGGAAGCTTTTTTTTTTTGCCAGAGGAAAATATGGAGGTCTGCTGAGAAGAAGAGTCTGAGTAACTTCCTTTCCCCCTCAAAAGAGAAGTTTTGGTATCTGCTTAGTGATGGCAGCTGGATAACTGAGCCTTTTGGTGATTTGAGGGGATTTCTTCTGAGGAAATAAAGGGCAGTAAGACAACTTTGCAGTCACATTCCAAGCTCCACCAGAAGCCTAATGGCAGATTAACCACTCTTTCCTCTTCTCCAGCTGTCCCCAGCACTGATGGGTAAACCTAAGAGCAGCATCTCAGGCTGGTGCTTCAGACAAGCTTCTTTTCTCCTGGAGTACCCCTGTTTGCCTCTGAGCAGGTAAGCTGCCACATAAAGCAGCAGTTGTGTATGGGATTCTGGCAGCTGTGTCTGAGTCTGCACCACTTGTGCCAGGTCAGCACGATCCAGGTGCTGCTGAAAATGATTGATTTCCCTGTATTACAAAGCAGTCATACTTTTTCAGAAGGGTGATAGAGATGTCTCCTTTTCCTGAGGTTTGCCTCAGTTATTTCTTTGTAGCTAGGAGCGGACAATGTATAACATAACCCTACGTGGAGTATCATTTTTCTTGGCCAAACTACTGACTCAAAATCTACTTTTATTTTGATACAGTATGGAATGACTTTTTCTAGTTTTCTTTGGTGGACTGAAATATCTGAGGGTAGATGAATCATCTTATTTGCCTGTGAAATGTGTTTTGTTGTAGCACACTAACATCTCCTTTCTTAAGGAAAACAGGGATATTTGGAAAGCCAAAGAGTAATTCTGCTTTTCTTGTTCTCCCGGTGATTAGAAATGGCCATTCAGAGCAGAGACTTCAATGAACTTGATTCTCCTCCTGTTTTATAACTCAGTTCTAAAGTGTTGTGAGGAAATATTCTTATCCCATCTTAGTGTCTGTTCTACTTTATACTACTCAAATGGATATTATTTGTGCAAAACCAAGAATGACTACCTGCTCTCTTACAGTGGAGCCTATGGGGATGTTCTAGCAGGTACTGGGTCTTCCATCTGTGAATCTGCAATATTTACCATGATATCATTTGGTGACCAGAGCATGAAAATCACTTAGTGTAGCATGGAAGAAGTTGGAAGGAAAATGAAATATGCAGGTAGTAAGATTCTCTTCTATCATATGGAATGTGTGAGGAAATCAGAGTTGGTGAAACACACAAAGTATAGAAAAATAAATTTCAAAGTGTTTTGTGGAGCCTCGCTTCTAATTTTCTTTTCATTAGAGAGCTTTTTTGCAAATAAACTAGTGGTGAGAATGATTTTTGATAATGTTTAGTTTTTCACATCTTCCATAATTAATTCAGACTGAGCTGAAACTTTTATAGGTTTTTAGAAGATAATTCACAGAATAATACGTTGACTGGAGGATTGATATGGTCTTAAACACTGGGTTGTTTTTATATTTCCAATTAATTGCATGCAAATGCACTTGCACACTGTAGAAGAAGATACACAGTAGGGTCTGCAAAATTGGTCTTTAAAAATTGGAAAATTTTTGGAATTAAACTATGCATTGGAAGTGTCTTTTGGACACACTTCATAAAATCACCTGAAATTGCAAGGTTATATATTGGGGATTTGTTTGTTTGTTTGGGGTTTTTTTCAGTCCTTTAGGACACAGGATAGATGGTGTTTATTTGGGACAGATTAATTTCACCTCAATTTAGCTGCCTGCCAATTAGGTATGTGGCTTAAGCCAGATGTCTAATTATCTTCTTGAGTCCAGGGAGAAATAGAAGGAGCTATGGATGCTTATTTTTCCTGCTCATCTCAGAAGACTATCCAGGGATCATATGAATTGCCCCTGAAGAGGTCTGCATCTTTCAGTGAGGCCAGTCTACACACGTACATTGGCATGAGCTTTTAACACAGCTAAATCTAGATGAGAGATACCCTGTTTTTAATAGGCAGCTACTCAATGTTGTTTTACTGCCTCAGTGTTCACTGTGCAGTGCTGGTCTTCACTGCCATGTTAGGTAACATCCTATTCAAACCCAGCTCTGAAGACAGAAGAAGTCATTTCCTCTGACCTTTCTACAGCATTTGTCGCTGTTTTATCTGTGTGTTTCACGAACGTGAGTTATTCTTACAGCCACCTTGAGACACACTGAGGTACTATTCCCCCCATTTTATAGGCAAACTTCATTTTGGCATTTCTTTGGGTTTTGAATATCTGACTTTGCAGCTTCAATAATGTACCTTACATAACCCTCTCTCTTTTTTTTTTTTTAAGTCAAGGTAAGAAAAAGCCAGGCATGACAATCTGGTGATAATACAGAGTCATAACTTGCTTTCCCACTCCCTTTTGGAGGATCTGTGCCTTTGAAAACTGCCACGTACTGATAGTAGCCCTGAAACAGATGCTTTGGTGGGAGAAATCTCCTGACTCATGCAGCCCAGGCTGATGGTGCCTCTGAGAATCTGAGTAATAGTACCTTGTTTCTCAATTTTACCTGGGTTTTCTGTCATTAATCAACAAACTTCAGGGTAAAAGGTATTATTCTAGTAAGCAAAAAAGTGAAGAACTGATAGCAAAGTTAGGAGCACACATCTGATGCTGAACTTTCCTAGCTTCCCATGGAGAAGTCACAAAGCCCAGAAGTGAAGGGAATGAAAGACAGCAGTATCTTCTAAGAAGTTTTAGGTCTGGTCTAAAACTTCTTGAAAACACTCATGTTGAGGAAGATACAGTGGAGAACTTTATCCTGAGTGGTGAAAGCCATAAGCAGCTGAGAATAGGGGTTTATAACAGGAAATACTGAGTAAATGCTTTGTCAGTGCCTGCAGTAGCACTGTTTGTTTGCTGACAAATCTCTGTAGCGTAAAAAGGGAGTCTTTCCAGTGCACACATAACAAGCAAAGACTGTGCTTGTGGTACTGTTTCTTCAGAACTCTTGCTCAATATAAAATAAAAAGCTGAACTTGTGAGCATTTTAAGTAGGAATTTTAACACTAACTGTGTGTTGGTTCCCAAACTGAAATTATTTTCGCACTGGGTTACAGTGAAAAGCTCTTTTGAGAACTCTTATTGAGGTCAGGGTTTTTCCTTTGGGACTGATTGTAGAGCATATACTGAAAAACAGCAATCAAGATACTATTCTACTTGTCATTCTAAGCAAAAGAGGAAGTTCTTTTGGAGACTTTCCTGGCATGGCAAGAAATGTTTAGTTTCATATACAGCTGTTAGAGTGACCTGACTTGTATATTTTGCAGTTTAGAAATGCAGAAAGTATTTTCTTTCTTCCAAGATATGAATGTGGAATATCTCAGACTGTTTGAAGTTCTCATATTCATCACATTTCTGGTTTAAATTTTTTGTATGTGATTTTAAGTTCCCCTTCAAAGATCTGTAACTATGGCTTACCAATTTCACTTGTCTTGATGCAAACATCTTGTTTGATGTTTCCACACCTTCTGATGCTCTTAAAATTAAGTGTTTTTTAACATTATGAAGTATCATTACTTGAGGTTTCATTAATTACAAAGAGGTGTGAAGAACTGCATGATAAAAAGTGCCTGCATTTCAACTCAAATAACACTACTATCTTTAATCTTACTTGATGAGATCACAGAGATTCTTTCTAAAATAGAAAAGATTGATTTATTAACCTGTTACAACCTTTGACAGGAAATGGATGAAGTCTTATTCATGATACATAAGAACTCATTTTAAGTCTTCTAAGTCGATATTTTCTTTAGAAATGCCCACTGGAAATTCATCTGCTGTGAGCATCATAATTCTTAGAAAGTGTTGTTGCATGTGCCTGCATGTGTGAAAACATTTATCTTTACATCAATCCTAGAAAGCCTGTATTGCTGATGGCCCAGCAGTCTTGAAATTGAGACAAAGATTGATCTTTTCTGCTGTATCCTTTTTATAATTAAAGGAATCCTTAGCAAGGGCTACAAAACTTTGTATTATAAGGCTGCATAAACCTGGCTCTGGGTTCCATCACTGAGGGCATCAAAAGGAACCAGTTTTGCACCTACCTTTTCTCTGAACTTGAACTTTTGATAGAGATTGGTGAAGTTGCTTGCTTCTGCACCCTTCTTTTTCTGCAATAATGCACATAACTCTTCCTCTGGGGACAGAAGAGGCTTTAAGTGAGACCAGATCAACGTAATACTCCTACCTCATACTTCTAACTGGCACAATCACAGTTGATTTGTGTCGCTACAGCTGATTTATGTTGTTGCTTGTTTGCATGCCTGGAAGATGTAGGTAATTACCACAGGAAATCGACTGAAAAAGAAAGCATTGCTGTCTTCTTACATAAAAAGACAAATATCTTTTTCATATGTGATAACCTTTTCATGATCTACTACATACCCATTTTATGTGAACTGATAATCATGCATTAGACATGTAGTAATTCTGCTGGTTTATTTTCACATCATTTTATCTACATTTGAATACATAATATTTGAAAATATCTTCTGCCAAACTACAACACAGTTTGGGTTTGGGGTTTTTTTGAGTGAAAGCGTTATGTTGGACTGCAGCAGTCAAATAGAATACAGAGAAATAACGTAGAGGACTGCTGTTCAAGATAATATTTGCAGTCTCAGGTGGCTAGTATGAGTTGCTTTCGAGTAGCTGAGGTAACAATGGTAGAGAATTAAGCAGTGGCTTGCTTAAGGTTCTTGAAGGATGCTGTCTTCTGCTTTAAGAACAGAGGGAAAATTTCTGCTGTTTTCTTTGGAGAAACACTTTCCCTCCTTCATTACCAGTTTAATTATTTAACCCTAAATGAATATGTAATAAATCTGGTGATGCAGATGACAGAAAATGAACATGTCACATTCAATTCTTGAGGACAATTGGCTTATTTCAAAGTCTTCAGGGACATGTCTGAATGTGTAACTGTGAAGAAAGCAATGTGAGAAAGTGGTGCCTTCTCCCTTACCTAGTAAATTCTGTTCCTCTTTGCCATAAAACTGTTTAAACCAATAGGATGGGTGCGACAAAGCACTCTAATGTGCTTCAGTGTTTTTTGTGTAACAACTTAGTTTTGGGATTATCAAAATGTTATTCCAACTGCCAGACTTTGAACAAACAAAATTCCACCAATGGTCTTTTTGTCTAAGATAGTTCTTATGATATGAACAAAGTCTAGGGCCTGAACATCAGGACTGCAGATTTTCTATGCCTATATTATTGAACACAGAGAAAAATCCAGTGAAACCTATTGTTCGACTGAGTTCCAAAGTATTTGGCAGGTCAGGTTACTCTGATAAAGTAAAAATATTTTTGGTAGTTGGAGTCACTCACCTTTGCAATACAGAAATATGCATTTGTGATACTGTCACTGAGGGATCTATTAGAATCAAGTTCAATATGAGTTTATGCCTCTGGAGAAGACCAGTCAGAAACTACTTCTTAATATATTTTTAATATTTTATTTTTTACCTCATATTGGTTCATTTATAGCACTAGATAATTAGTGTCTGGACAATTAGTGCTGGGGAAAACAGCATGGAGGTTTTTGGGATGGACACATTTAACATCATGACACAATGGCTACAATTCCTAACTGCATGCAAAGAATATTGTGATCATTTAAAATGTGAAGAATTTAAACATCCTTCATGTTGCCAAGGAGAACACTGGCAAGGATCTCCTGGTCAGAAAAGAGCCTAATGATTTTTTAAAGAGATTTTACTTGAGAAAAGCTGACTCTGTTGTTAGAAATAAGTAAATGTAGAATTATACATTAAGTGTAGAATTATTGTTGATTGTCAGGTGCAAAGATAGAAACTTCTAAAACTTCTAAAGAGAGTGGTTATTGAAGAAATGGTGGTGGGTTATCATACTAGAAGATAAATGGTTATGCTGGAGGCATTATTGATGGACAAAAGAACTTTGTGAGAAATATACAGCTCCAAAGAATTTTGGAAACATCAGAGCTATTTAGAGTTATTTTAGAAATAGCCTTGAGAAAATAGAACGAAGGGCAGTATGTAATTTTAATAGAAGTCCACCTATAGTTTCCTGTAGCAGATCAATGGGAGGTCTGGCATTTAAAGCTGACAATAAGGAAAGAACACTTGGAAGAATCTTAATATGTTGTCAAGAATAGCTAGACAGAATTAGTAGGGGGTTTTATACTTACATTTGCTCCTGATTTTAAAATAGTTATTGTTCTTGTTCTGTAGGAACACACTAACACAAATGATTGTTATTTCAAGTCCCAGATAGATAAAGCTTTAGCTTTGACTCAAGGTTCCTATATTACATTTTACATTTCCCTCCAAGGCATGCCTTAGGAAATAAAAACAAGTGATGTAGTCTGTGAACTTCTCCTTTTTACTCTATTCATGTGTTGACATTTGCCTTCCACAATTCAGTATCTCCAACACTCAGGGTGGGCATTATTTTTCTCCTCTGCCTATCACTGAGATACTTGCCTTTTTGACAAATTTGTGGTGTTTAGCTGCCAGTCTGAAATGTGCCCAGATGCGATGTGCTATGTGTTGATGCTCATGGGCCAGAGAAAAATGTTTGCCGTTCTCAGAGTGGGCAAAGAGGTATGTCCTGAAGGGAAGTAATTGTTGTTGAAATGCATATACTGGTGAGTGGAATACTGAAGAATGTATTTCTGCAGTACTCTGTTCTGCGGAGTAGTGAGCTCTCTCTAGAAAAATGCAACAAATAATCATGTATATGGATTTAAATTTGTGAAAACTGAGCATTTACCCATTACTAGGCTGCAGCAGTAGCATGTTTCCTTGAAGAGCCCCCTCACAAAGCTTCCCCGTGGTGTGGTACCTTCTCTTCTTGAAGTTCCCTATAGGCATTCTTTGCCCTGACCCCACTGTAGGTAAGATCAGCTGTTTCTCTGATTATTTTTTTCATTTTTTTCTCTCACAGTTCTTTCCTGTAAGATGCTCCTCCCTCTCTTCATCTTGCTCCTTTCTAAGTCTCTTTCGCCAGTGTTGTATCAGTTCCTCCTTTTTAATAGTGATTTTTAAACACTGGTCATCAATCACCATAGTACCTTAGATGTTTAAACATTTTAGACTTCAGAGCACAGTCCAGTGTGCTCTTGTGACTAAGCTTGCATGGCTTAAGAAGCTACTACCTCTCAGCTTCTGTCTGATACTCTCCCCTGCCAAGCTCTGGCGCTGTAACAGACAGGCTGAGCTTTTCAGTCAGGTGGTGCTGAACTTCGCTTTCCAAGTACTGTGATATACAGCGTAGTGATGATTCATCTTGCTCATGTATCAGTTAATTTTAACATTGTTAGCCTGGCGTATTACTGAATATCAGAACTGGGGTCTTAACCCAAAGATTGTTAAATATTGTGATTTAATCTCGTATAGATTCTCAGATGAATTTCTGAATGAAGAAAAACTCTGGAAATGTTTTGGAAAACTGCACTACATCAGTCACTTATTTTTGCTTTTCAGTTTTGTTGTAATACTGTTTGGAACTGTTGGCTGGATTTCTGTCTTATGCAAATGACCACCATAATTACAGTTGAGTAAAGGGCATATCTTTGATTTCTGTTTTTCAAAATTCCTTCAAAGCCATGGAGTACAGGATGCTAACCTGATTTTGCATTTTAATGATTTCAAGATTTCACTTGCTATATAACTTCTCTTAAAAAATCAACATTAACCTACTCAAGTGCAGTCACCTTTTCAAACAGATTAATTCAGACAATCTTTTGTATTTCAGTAGGCAGATTGCATAAATGCTTATCACCTAAATGGACAGGCAGTAATATTAAAGTAATGTTGCAGAACTATGACATTTTGTCTACTGAAGTTAAATTCTTATTACAATAGCACGCCCTCTTTGAGTAACAAACTGATCAGTTAGGTCTGTCAATGTTCTCCCACTTGTTGCTCATACACATTATCAGAGTACCACCCTTTTATTGCGGTTTTTGTATTTTCTTTTTAGATCTCAAATCATTGTGATGGTTCCAAAATTAACTAGTCCAACAAGAGCTCTTTAGGATGGGGCAACATGCTAACAAGTAATGATTCGTGTCCTGCTTCAGGATTGGTGCCAAAATCTTTAATAATTTTGGATACTTTTGGGTTTTTATGCCTATCCTTAGTGATCATTCCGCCAGATTTGTTTGTTTGTGCTCAGATTGTGTGCCAAGAGGTTACGTGGCCTCCTGACTGGATGTGCCTGTGGTCACCTTTAGTATTGGCAGAAAAAGCGAATGCCTGTTGCCTACAGATGTACCCTTAGAAGTCAGTGGGGTAAGAACCACTGTATCCATCAGAAATATTCAATAGATTGTGGAAGGCTACTCAGAAGCAGTTCCATCAGGTACAGCTTGTACTTCTGCCTTCCCTTCCTCTCTCCCTTCTTCCTTGTCTTTACTCAGGGATATGCAATTCAAGAGCTGGAACATCAATGGTGACAGGGCTGGATTTCCAAATGGATTGCTGCCATTATATAAAAGCTTTGTGTAGTAAATCGGGTGGGATATCGATTGCTTTTCTGAAGGAGTTGATTGAATCTGATAACTCAACAGAGCAAGCAATTTTTTGAAACACTGTCTTAAGAACTATATTATCTAAAAGACACGTTAGATGGATGCAGCAATCAACACACTTGTCAATAGCTCCAAGAAAGGAGAATGTCCTTAAAAGCTGTTAAAATACAAACACTTTGCATTTCTGTGTAAAAAAGGAGTATGTTAGGTAAAAATGAAAATAGATGCTTTCCTCTTCTTTTTCCTTAACTGTACTTTCCTTAGTACATGTTTCAAAAACAGCCTATGCTTATTAACATTTACAGAAGGCTCATGTGGAAATTCATGTGAAGTCAGGACTCCTGATTTAGCAATTGCACTTTACACCTGTGCTTAAAGCTAAGAATATTTCTGAATCCTCTACTGGATATGACCAGAAAAAAATTGATGTAGGGCAGATGTTATATCTGATTTGAAAATATGCCAACTGTCCAAACTCCTGAAGGAATTTTGGCCTCCAGTGTATTAATAAAGTAAAAAGTGCTTTCTTATAAACGTAGAGCTGAGCACTGAATCTTCTGAATAGCTTCCTGGGCTCTCCAGTAATTCACAAGGGGATTTATGAAATCACCAGGACACGTGGAAAACTTGAAACAATTACAGCTATAAGTTTGAAACACCAACAAGGAATATTGACCCCTGGGAGTAGTTTTTGTTGACTTGGCAAAACCCTTTGACACTGGGAGCCATTCTCACATTACAGCTATTGAACAGAAGGGTGTGGACAATCACATCATTGCCCTGATTATGAAGTTATGTGGTAACATCAGTACTTACATCCAACTGTTCATTCTTCAGGTTAATGTATTGGGATTCAGATTGTTATGAAACAGGGTGATCAAATGCCACCAATTTTATTTAACTTATCTGTGGACCCCCTACTGTGTAGGTTGGAGAAGGAAGGATGTGGGTCCCAACATGGAAATCTTAAAAAATATGACAACTAGGATCTTTACAGACAACTTGGTTCTATGTAGACTATGGAAAGGAAAGCAGAAAAATATTGAAGTTGTGGAGGTCTTTTGTGAACTAACGGACCTGCAGACACAAGAGGAACAGTTCCATGGCTTTTACATCAAGCCCGCTGAAGAGTCATATGATCAATTCCTGTCCTATGGGGCAGTTAACAGCACCCCCTTCAATATGATTGAACCTGGTAGTCCTGAAAAGTAGCTGGGGTAGTAGCATAGACTGGAATATCAAAAACAGAACTACTGAAAAAAGGGGTGGTTACAGTAGTTTGGAAGGGCTCAATTTTAGAGATTTTGTAAATATGACATCTTGAAAGGATATTATTCTGCAATTCCTTTACCTGGCAGACAAAGCAGATGTAAAAATTATGTACCTGGAAACCTCTGACTTGGCAATTTTAGCTGTTGTCAAGGAAAGTTTACATCTATTGGCAAGTATTTGTCATGTCATAGTTGAGCACGAGAGATGGAGGTTTAGGTATTACTAGATTCTCAGGACTGATCATTATTGTACAGGGTTGAAGACTGCACAGAATTGCAGTCTTTAGATGGGGCAAAAAGAGCAGTTATTGAGCAGGATGGCATTGAGAAAGAGTTTGAAAGGCTGAACTGCAGCAGGAGGTGATAAAGATAAAACTCCATCTATTTGAAAGCCAAAAGTGGTTATGGTAATATCAGAGGAATTATGTGGTGAGGAACCAAACTTGGAATGGGAGATATCCACCCCAAAGGAAAATTTTCTGAGACCTTGTAACTGGTGAAAACTAGAATTCATAATTTAGACCTACCTGGTATCCCAGGGCTGTGGAATTTTCAGTTGTGAGAAGGATAATGTCAGTAACAGCTGGATTGAACATTAGAGACATTCCCTATAGAACGCTCATTACAGCAGAACAGCTGAGAGCTCTGTCTACCCAGCTAGAGAATTTCTGGCTAAGGACAGTCAAGAGATTCAAACTACATCATGTAGATACTGCCAGGTGGAGAATGAGACCTGTGGACATATTATTGCGTATTGCCCTGTGGTACAAGAAGCTAGGATTAAAGATACATAACCAACCATGTGACATTCTGCAGAGCAAAGCTAAAAAAACCCAAAACAATAAAGGTAGCATTCCAAGAGGCAGTGTGAAAAGATTAATGAAATGAACTATATAAGCCAGATCTAGTATTTGTTAAGGGAAATCAGGCTTTTGTAGTAGCCATGATAGTTAAATATAAGAGTAAATGTTCAGCCTAGAGAAGGAGAAGAGGACAATGAGGGGCGATCTCATTGTGGTCTTCAACAGCCTCATGAGGGGAAGTGGAGGGCAGGTATCAATCTCTTTATTCTCCTGACCAATGACAGGACTTGAGGAAACAGCATGAAGCTGAGTCAGGGGAGGTTTAGACTGGATATCAGGGAAAGGTTTTTCACCCACGGAGATGACTGGGCACTGGAACAGGTTCCCTGAGGAAGTGGTCACAGCAGCAAGCCTGTCTGAGTTCAAGAAGTGTTTGGACAATGCTTCCAGGCACATGGTGTGATTCTTGGTGTGTCCTGCATAGGGCCAGGAGTTGGACTCTATGATCCTGGCAGGTCCCTTCCAATTCAGCATATTCTATGTCTGGAAGATGCAGTGACAGATAAAGAAATATCAACATCTTATAGATAAAGTTCAAGAAAGGCTGCTAATATTAGATTTACAGTACTGGCATCAAGGAAACTATGCCTTATTTGATGGACTCTGCAGTTCCTGACAGGAAAAGGTCACTCGTTGTCTATCAAATCATTCACTTTTTACTTCAGTGGACATTGTACATGTTTGCCAGTCAAACTTGAACTGATTTAAGGTGTTTTTGAATGCATTTGTAATTGTGTGTGTTAATAACTTGTACATAAACTTATCCTTTTTATCTATTGAATTAAGAGTGATGACATTGTGGATGCTTGGTTGCTACAAGTCAATTATGTATTTTTATATGATTACACCTAGGAGAGTGTTTGTATGGAGGGACAATAGTGGACTCAGAATCATGATGTGTCATCCATCCTGCCAAAACACAACAATTACTTAGGTGGATGAGCTGTGTTTACTTAACCCAGAAAAGCAACATTTATAACTTTTTATATAAATTCAATAAATAGCCTGCAAGGAAGGCTTTTATCTGTCTTGTAAAATGGCAGTGGCACTGCTTTCACTCCCTCGTGCCCTTCATTCAGGCCATGCTTACAAGTCCCCTTTGAGCAATGAACCTGCTGAGGCAACCATTGTTCAACCTGTCCCTGCCGCAGGAGCAGTGTGGTTCCCTCAGCTCAAGGGATGCTCTCAGGACATGCTTCAGGTTCAGCCTCCCTGCCTGGGTTATGTGCTAACTTAGGGCAGAGTTTTTCTCCCTGTATTGGAAGCACAATTTGATATGCCTGTCATTGCTGCCTTTGCCAGCCCATTATGTTAAACAAGAGTTTCTGCTCTGGGTTCAGTTAGTTTGAAGATCTCGTGACTAATTCTTGTTCTTGTGGGCTATAAAACAATGGAATAAGCATATTTGTAAAGGGATCCACGGGGTTTTAGCAACACAGTGCCTGCTAATTTTAGCAGAACAGTCAAGATCTTACTCTCTTACCATGCTATGTCTTGGTTAAGGTACATTTAGCAACACTGAGTTTTATTTTAGACTTCTGCAGTATGTATTTACTTTCTAGATCTCGTAACCTTTTCTATGAAGGCATCACAAGGATAAAGTTGGAACATGATTTTGCTTAATAAGGTACTTCTTGAGTAAACATTCATAAACAGTCTTGAGGCACTTAAGATACTTTCAAGTTGGTGTAAATTCTGTTTCAAAGGGAATCTCTCTATGTCTGAGGTTTAGTCCTTTCTCATGGCTGTGGAGCCTAAAACAAGAGTTATTTGAACTCCTTCACCAACAGTGCATGGGGAAGATGGTCAAGTACTTGGCTGTGGTCTCATTTGCATGTTTAAGCAACTTTTGCACAGCAAGAAATATAATAAATAAATTACCCAGCGCTACAGAACATAGCCCGTGTCTGATTTAGTGCTTCTATTACCACTGTGATTCATGGCTAATTCATACAAATGAAATTAGGTTATATATTACTATTAGGAGATTAACATTTCATGAATTTAATAAATGCTCTCATGGTTACTTTGAAATCTAATTCCCTGGCCTAAAATGTCACAGATGTCTGGTTGTTTTAGGTAAACCAATTTAATTCAGTGCTGGGAGAATGTTAGCTGAGATTCATCTTGAGTGGAGTCACTGCCCTTTTCTTTCACTCTGTGTCCCCTCCCTTCCATAAATCTATAATGCTAAAACGCTATAATGTTAGAATGATGAAGGAAAAACACTCTGTTAGCTGACCACACACAGGAGAGTGACATACCAGCTCACATCAGGAATGGAAATGTCAGGTTGTTAAGAATAAGCCTATTGGATATATATGTAAAAGTTAATTTATGGTATTACGGATAGCCAATGGTTGTGTTCTATTAGCTTGAGGATATGATCACTGTGGTGCTCTCCATGGCATAATATGATTTTTCTTAAATGCCCTCAGCAGTGTTCCCTGAGACCGTGGAATGGGTAATATTTAATTGTGGTAAATAGAAACATATAATATTTTCTCTCCAACTCAAATTCAAATTTACTGATTTTATGAATGAAATAATGATGTCTTGCTGCATTTGAGTATAAATCTCCTCAAGCTGGTGCAAGAAGAAAAAAGAATGATTCTGCAACATTTGCTCAATCTGAACTGAGATTCACCCTGCACCCCCACCCCACAGCCTCCCCTTAGAAAATTTGCACAGTGAAATTTTAGTTATCGCTTTTTGTGTTGCTGTTTTTTTCTTCCCCTTTCTGCAGTAGGGAGCAGTAGGAACTAGGAAGAGGGAGAGGACCTCTTCTCAAGCCCCATGCTCTGGTGCCTGGAGTGCTTGTTAAAGGGGTTGGGAGAGTGGGAAAAATCTTGATCAGGTCAAAAAGAAAGATGGAGCTGGTCTGGAGCTGAATGTAGATCATAAGTCTTCTAATTGATGATCTGTTACTTAAAAGAATGCTAGATCATTTATGGGATTTTGATTTTTAAAAATAGCTTCGCACTCACTTGCTACTCAAAATAAATGGCCTGAATATCAAACTTGAGGAAATAGCCAGCAGAGCCCTGAAGAAAATTGACCATATTTAAACTGCTTCTTGTGGTCGAGCTAAAGGCCTGGCCAAGCCCCAACATACTTTGAAGCTGTTAGTTATGGGTGATAGTGCCATGTCACAGTCCGGCTCTTTTGCTTTGCAGTGGCTGAGGACAGCCCTACGCTGCTGGATCTCGGAGCTTTTTGCTGCTCCCCAGCTCCAGCACCAGAGGTTGTCACTCTGTGCCTTGCTGCCCCCTGTCCAGCTTCCCTGGGAGCACTGGAGTTTGGGAGGAGAAGCAGAATCGGGCCCTAAAACGAGCTGCCCTGACTGGGAGGTCACAAAACTCTCTACGTTTCCTTCTGGTCTGCATTTATAAATATGATCTCCTTGAGCCATTAAAAAGAGAGAGCAGTTTCCTCACTTGAAAGGAAGATACTTCTGTGACAATTCCTTTCTCAAAGACCTTTTGTTCTTTAAGGTGGTGTACATTTCCCCTACCTGCAGTTTTTCATGTTTCCATGGTAGTTGTGTTAAATTTCAGCAATGCCTTCCCAAGTGGATATCCATCTCTAAATGATCTTTGAGCTACTACATCATTCGCTCTCAAAATCCACTCCCTGAATCATCTCTATTACTGTGCTTGAAAGACATATACGATGCATTGTTAATTGGCTGTTGGGGATCACTTATCATTATTGATTTACTTTTAAATTACTCTGAGATGAGGAACAATAAACCTGTAACTTGCTCTGTGCAAATCAAACTGCAGACTATGGGCAGACTAATGGTTTGGAAGGGGCTTGCTTCACTTTGTGCTTGTGATTTGGAAAGGCTTTTCCTCAAGAGACGGTAGATATGACACAGCAGCTTAGCTTTCCTTACCCATCTCTTGGGCTTTAGTAAGAATTTCAGATGGATAAAACTGGCATGGAAAAGCTCCCATGGTCCTTTCTTCTATGCCTTCTCTGTTTCAGAGGAATATAAATATCATAAAAACCAACACCATTCAACACCATTGAAGCGGTTCAAGCCACTTAGTGGTGTAGGTTAATAGAGAAGATGTGGACCATGATTGTGATCTTGCAGTGTTTATTCTTTGTCCCTGTGTAAGTACATATTTGGTTTCAGCTACAGCATTGAAGTAATAATTTTCCAGTATTAAATCTCTTGCATTTCAAGATTTTGATATTGCTTTAATTCTTCCTCTATCAGTAGTAGTCACTTGTTTTCATGACTCTTTAGGTCTGTTGCTCTGCTCTATTAGCAGGATGCTAAGACTCTTACTCAAAAGTGAGAAACAAATTGCACATTCCAGTGATTTTAATAAAAACGTGTTTAATCTGTTCTAGGAGAGATGATGCCTGTCTTCTTCTAGAAGGTACTCACTTTCTGTTTGTAACTGATTTGGAGTTCTTGTTTGAATGAAATTAGAGATTGCCATCTGCTTTTTGGAAAGAATATCTCCTTTTCCAAAGTAAGCTTAATATTATTGGATATTTAAAGATATATTTAATCTTTCAGCTGGCAAGGGATTTTGTCCTTTTGACCAGAAATCTAGAAATCTTCAGAAAGTCTGCTGCAAAAGCTGGGAAGGAGAAAACAAAATAATGTTTAAAAAAGTTAATTATTTTTCTGGAGCAAATTTAAGCCCACAGCTTATTCCATCTCAGAGATTTAACAGTTTAGGAAGCTTTTTCATTAAGTACCACCAGGAGACTCTAATTTTTAACTAGAGCTGCAGAACTGTGGAAGAAAGATTTGTTTATATCCATGATCGATCTGCAGTGCTGTTCTGTTGTTATATGCGTCTGCTAAATGGGCATAGTTCAAGACAGGGTTACTCCCTGATAAAAAAGAACTGTGTGAATATTTGTCTGCAGTTTCTTTACATGTGCTGTTTGATTGACTGGTTCGGAAAAACCATGACATCTGCAATACTTGGTTTTTGCAATAGGGCGTGTTTATAAATGTGCTAGTTTCTGACTCCTCAAAACATTCTAGCCTTTACCACTCTTCTTTGGCAGCCTCTTACTCTCTTCAAAAATTAGCTGTATGAATGTTTTATTGCTTGCTTCTTTATTATTTTCTGCATGGAAAGTAATACTGGCAGAATTACCTATTCTATCTTCTTTCAGTTGGCATTCAATCTGTTGTTTCCAAGTGACTGCAAGTCCATCACTTCCCTTTACTTCTTTTTTCCTTACAGCCAGGTCAGCATCTCAGTTTTCATCTGATTTGAATGGGATCAGATGATGGTTGTTAGGGCTGAGAAACCATGGACTCTGGGAAGAGTGTTTTTGGCTGTTGTTTTGCCACCTCATATCTAATTTCTTTTTTGGACAATACATTGGCTGCTGGTGGCATCTTCCTCCAACAGCTCAAACTTCAGAATATGTACTGGAGGTAGTGTTGGAGGATTTTCTGCATGGTTGTTACATTCACAGGCCGTTTACTATGCCTGACAGTGTCTGTGCACTGCCTGAGCACTGTGTTTCACAGGATGCTTCTGGCTGCCCTGTATCTGCAGGCTTCCATGGATCTCACCTGGCTGAGCCATCTCCTTCATGCAACAATTACCATGCAGAGTTCCTGCCTATTTCCAGTCTGTTTTCCTCAGTTCTGGAATCAGCCCCACTGTGCTTCGCTCAGGTGCGGGGCTGGCGAGGGGCATTTCTAACCTGGGGGATGTGTTAGGTCAGAGACGTGAGGCTGTGTGCCTGGGGCCAAGGAGCTCACCTGGGGTCTCAAGTGGCAGAGCACAGATATACGAAATCTAGCACTGCAGCTCTTCTTTGTGAGCCTTGTATTGCGCCCTCAGAGCTTTCTCCTCAGCCTCCCTTCAGCAGTTATCTTCCCTAACGTGTCCATCAGGATGTATTCAATTGTTTAATTAACTTATCCACTGAGCATGAACTCGGACTCCTGCAGCTGGCAGAATTAGGCATTCTTTAGATGCAATGCACTTTTAAATGTTGTCTATGATTATTTTCCTCTTACAGTAGCAGACTTACATTGTGTAGCCTTTGTTAGACCTTTGATGAACTGTGTGTGTCTTAGTCTACTATCTAGCTGTTTATCAGTCATACTCTCAAATTCCCTGCTGCTTCTGTGGCACAGCTAGAATAATTAGGTGCAATATTTTTTTCAGGTCCATAGCACATTGCCTTTAAGTGGCTGAGCAAAAATGGCTTAAACATCTCAAAGTAAGAGGTATTTTTTTACAGAATTCTTCTTATGAAGGACCCTAGATAATCATTGATTCATTCAGTTAATTTTCAACAAATATGAAATAATACTACCTTTTTTTTTTAGTGAACTGAGAACAATTTATCAGTGTGGAACAATTCAAAAGAAATCTGCACTCTTGTCTTTTTTGCTGTTGTGAGATGAAGAGCCTGGGAGAAAAGTAGGTTTTTTTGCTGTGATAGCTAAAATTGTATCAGAAAAAAAACCCCTAAACAATCCACCTGGAAGGTAAACATAACTACTAAGTTCTTTTTCAATACATACACACTGGGGTCTGTGCATGATATATAAATGTCAAATATATATGCCATATTTATCTTGAAATACTCTGTGCTGAGAAAACCTATTACATTCTAGGAAGTGAATAGAGGCATCAATGTGTACCTGAGACATTTTTCTGGAGAGGCCGGTGTGGTCCTGTGGCACAAACTGCCCTGACCTCAGTGCAGACTGGTCTCTCTTGCTGGGTGGGGTTCCCCTGGCTGCCACTGGTAAGAAGGGCAGGCAGCTCCTAGGCTGGGTGCTTGAGGTCTCAGCGTATTTCTTTGTTGTTGACCTGCGAAGACTGCATGTTTTAAACTTTCTCTCATAGTATACAGATAAGTCATTCCCCCTTTCTTAGCCTTACATTGTTTTATTCATTCACACTGTTCTGATATGCTTTGCTGGCTTTTCTATACATTATTCTTTTTGTATTCTGAACTTTTCTTTTTTCATAGACCTAAGCTTTTAAAATACAGTCAGAAATGGGCTTTTTTTTTTTTTTTCTGAAGAAAGTGCTGAGATGTAAGTTAAAATAACATACATGCTCTGTGACACCCAGGAACTAAAATAATACAGCTAACTCAAGGAGCTTTAGAAATGTATGGATTTCTGAGTACTCAGACATTTCATAGTTTCACTCCAGTCAAAAGTAAATGTGCAAGCTATAAACAAAAAATTGCAGGAAGACTATCTATGTTAACATAAATTAGAAAAGCAGTGAACTGTGGGTAATTAAGAATAGCCTGGATACTGCTATTCTGAAAGAGGTGTGAATATAGAACAACTCTAATTTATTAGTGAATAGTTGAACCTAAGCTATTTTGAAATTATTTTATATCTTGCAGTAATGAAACCACTGAACCGAAGACCTCCTCTGCAAATGAACGCATTTGCTGCACTGCATTGGCTGTGCAAAATTCTGTTGCTAGGACACAACACTACCACAACTTCAAGTTATTTCCTTCAGAACTGATATTTTAACATATAAGACTATGATCCTGTTGCAAAGATGTGCTCAACTGGCTCCCGTGTCTGTGTAGAGCACAGTGTTTCCTACTGGATCTCTAAGTTAATACTTGCATATAGAGCACAGTGTTTCCTACTGGATCTCTAAGTTAATACTTGCATATACAAGAGAGCAGAAGGAACCTCTGTTTCTCCCTTCCTTATCATGAAGTGTCATAGGATCATATAATGGTTTGGGTTGGAATGGACCTTAAAGATCACCTAGTCCCAACTCCCCTGCCATGGGCAGGGACATCTTTCCCTAGATCAGGCTGATGAAAGCTTCCTCCAACCTGGCCTTGAACCCTGCCAAGGTTAGGGATTCCACAACTTCCCTGGGCAACCTGTTACAGTGTTTTACCCATCCTCACAGTATGGAATTTCTTTCTAATATGTAATCCAGATCTACCACTTTTCCATTTAAAAGCATCACCCCTATCATTACACGGCCTTATCAAAAGTCCCTCTCCAGCTTTCCTGTATGTTCCCTTTATAAGGTTTCCCTGGAGCCTTCTCTTCTCCAGGCTGAACAACCACAGCTCTCTGTCTGTCTTCATAGGAGAAGTGCTCCACCCCTCTGGTCTTTTCTTTTTTTTTTTATCTGTCTGAGCTCTTCTGGGTTTGCTGTAGCAGATCCAGGTCCTTCTTATGGTGGGGGCCCCAGGTGGTTTTCAGTTGTGATTTTGCTTGTAGCTCTGTACAAGGATGTGAATTAAGGACAGAATTAATTGGAAAGCTTTTTATTGAAAAACTGTGAACAAAATATTAATAAACATTTGCCCAAAATATGTTTGGCTTTTCCAAAGGGATAATACTGGTAGGTATGCTCAGGGGTGTCAAATTACAGGAAAGTAAGGATGCAGGTGTTTGGATACTTTTTTCTATGGGTGAGAATGTAATCCCAGAGTATGTCAGAAACAATTTATTGAGAGGAAAATGATTAAAAAAAAAAAAGTCTTAAGTAGAAAAAATTCCTTCTTACATGAAAACTTGGATGAAAAGGCCTTTTTTTAGGGCTTCATCCTAATGCACTGCTGGAAGCCAGACAGAACTTTTTACTTGGCCTGATATGGCTGTTCAGCGTACTTTGCAACTAAAACCTTTCTAAGCTCTAGCTCCCAGGACGATAGGTTCCCACATGCAATCGCATTCATCATGATGAAAAGTAATCTTAATTTTTTGCTTTTGAATGCCTGAATAGCAAGTCTTTTTAAAGAGTGGTGTTGGGAGGCAAGAACATAGAACAAGCTTTATTTCAGACACAGCTTGACTGACCCGTAATGGTTCCGTGGTGTTCAGAAATGGAGAGGCAGAGAAATGTTGAAAATTCAGAATATGATATTTCAGGCTACTGGAGGGAGGTGTCAGTGATTGATACTACGTTTTTGCATGGGGCATAAGTAGCTTAGAAGCCCTCTAAGAAAACAAACCTGAAAGGAAACTTTATTCTTATTGCATTGAAGAATGAGTCCAGCTGCCTTCTAGAGGTGATCCCATTGCTTGAGCTGCCTTCCAGAGGCAATGCTGAATGCCAGCTCTACCCATCATGGATGCTGCAGTTAAGGGCAGTCAGCAGAGCAGACTTCTGCTTATGCACAACGTGCATTTAAACAGAAGTGGTTTAGGCAGAGTCCATTGCACGGGCTGACTTTCCCAGCGTGGGTTCATTCTTCAGTGGAATGACACCACCCTTGCGTGAGACAAATAGCATCCATTAGAGCTAAGTGCTGCTGCTGGGCTGGACTTGTGACCTTGAGCTGCTTGGCAAAATGGGTGCAGCATTCATCTCTAGAGTGTGGGGTTTTTTTTCTCTCTCTTTTTTTTTAATTGTTGTGTGGTTTTGGAGGTTGTGTTGTTTTTTGTTTGTTTGTTTGTTTGTTTTTGGGCTTTTTAATGCTATATAAATTTCCTTTTTTTGCTGATGGAGGCTTCATTTATCCAGGACATGTCTTCATGCAGCAGTCTCTGGCTTTTGTCTATAACACTTTGTTTTGTTTCTTTAATTCCTAAGACAAAAATTACTTTTCGTTCGCAAAAAAAATGTGTTATAAGGCAGCTTTGTAAAACTCTGTATTATAATATTTATAAGGGAGGAAGAAAATATGATGCCATTCTAATAAATAATGTAGCATGTATTAGACTCTTCATTATGTGCCCCAGACATTTTCTGAGAGCCTATGGAAAGAATCTGGCTCTGTTTGTTACCAGCTAGTGTATATTATAGGAATATTTGTACTGAGTTTAAATCCAAGGGTGTAAGATACCATTCTGAATTTTCCATACACAAAGGAGTCATACATAAAGTGAAACTGTCTGCCTCCTGGGCAGAGAAACCAAGCAGTAATCATGCATCTGCGAGTCACAGAAATAAAATGAACTTGAAGTACCTTTAATGCACATTTCATCTCTCATCTGTTTCCGCTCCCAGGCTTCTGGTTTTGCAATAGCAGAGGCTGTAAGTATTGTTGGGTTGGGCACAAGAAGAATTCTAAAAATCATCTTCATTGTGGGGTACTTTTTCATCAAAACACGAATTGCAATAAGTACTTTCATAAATACTTTCAGTAGTTAAAAATAATAGTATTGATTCCACAGACTATTGCATCAGTAAAATCTGAGACCATACCACACTGGCCATGTCCCTTGACACCTGGACCATGCTCATGTCTACTTTTTAAACATTTTTGAATGCTTATAAATCATGTGTCCACAAATTCTGCTATACTGAGTCAAGTATTTTGCACTAGCTATTGATTTAAACCTGTCTATTAAACTCTGGGAAATTGTTTGGCTATGTTTTTTTAAGCACATTTTGTATTGCCTTAAAATGGGCTAGTTAAACGGTGAAATCACAGACTATTCTGAAAGCCAGAAGACTTGGAATTTATTTTATTCTCTGCTAGTGTGTGTTTACATTTTTTTTTTTTTTTTAAATTTGTGCCACCTAAGCTCTGGGTTTATGCACAAAATTTCTAAAAGAGTTAGGTCTGAGCTTAGACACCATAGCGATAAGGCCTGTATGACTGTGCGCAGGGACAAATCCACCCAACTACATTACAACTTGTTCATCTTCCATTAGACCTCAGGATTTTTTTGCGGAAAAGGCTCGGGAAAAACTTTGCAAGATTGGAAAGCCTCTTCACAAGGTTTCTGCTGGACATCAACATCGCAAAGAGGAGAAGGATTTGCTGAAAGTTACCCCAGCTCGAGTGCTGTGCTGGGTCCGCAGCTGTGCCCTACTGCGCAGGGCCAGAACAGCGTGCGGTGACTGGGGCTGGGTAACCCGGTGTGTGTCACTGCGGCTGTGGCTGCTCCTGAGCACGCACCTGCCCCTGCTCTCAGCAGCTCTGTGAAGCCAGGCCGGCGCTTCTGCGCTAACTGCAGAAGCCTAAGCAGGTGGGTAGACTTTGAGGGCAGTAATGTCCCCCGCTCCTGTCCCCCTTCCGCTTTCTTCATTGAAAATCAGTTACAGGAGAATTTAGAATTTAGGCCGTATATCTTAGGCATCTTAGGCTTTTTGTGAAGGCAGTTGAATGAAATTGTCCCATGAGCCAGCAGCTGGACTTCTGGAGGTCTGATTTTGCAGCACAGGGGAATCTTTTTCTTTCAAATTTAAGACTGTTTTATCCTCGATTATGTAATTGCAGACGGTGTTATTGAAAAAGATGTGAGACCAGTATCAAAACCTGCTAAGCCAAAATGAATCCTGGAGTTGAAGTGCAGGCCAGGCTCTAACATAAATTCAGGATTTTGCCAGACTAGATAACATAATTTGCCGAGCATATGTTCCATATTAACCCCTCGTGGATGAAAGCCTGGCCATTTGCCTGAAAGCCCACATATTGTGCAGCATTTGGGCTTTGTGAGGAAGAAAGAAGGAACTTTAAACTCAAAGACCTTTTTTTCCTGACTATTTAATCTGGACTCTCATTTGAAAAACAGACAAAAGCCAAACAGGCTTTCGAATAGTCATGGAGAGTGAAGTGAATGGATTTTCATGTGACCTTGCTGAGAGATTCAGAGAAAGGTGTGTTAGGTTTTGGAAGCTTTGGCCAAAAAAAAAAAAAAAAAAGGTCTGTGAGCCTCCTTTCAAAATCTTCATCTGTTTTCCACTGCCCTTTGCAGAGCTATTCAAGTAGTGGATCAGCTTATAGAACCCTAAAAAACCAACTGAAGGATATGTATTTATATGGCAGTAACACAAAATTAGGCTTCCTTTCTTTCCAGTTTGTCCATCTTATTTCTTTTTAAGAACGGTACAAAGATGTGCTTTGGAGCTGTAATGAGATGCCTATTTACAGAGTCCCAGCCTCCCAAGGGAACACATTTGGGCTAGGAATCACAGGAAGGAAGGCTGCCAAGAGCTTTTCCATCGATGTCCACAGGGTGCCTCACTGCATTTTTGATGGTTCTAGCAGAAGATTCTCCAAAGGGGCAGAAGCATTTTGGTAAATACTTTTGAATCTTCAAGAACTGGTTTGTGTTGTCAAGAAGCATCTTTTCCAGAACCTCACTGGTGCATTCCTACCTTGAAAAATGAGTCCTGCTTCTGCCATATCTCAACAGGGACACAGGAGTGGTCATCTGTCAGGTGAAGGTTATAGCAATATTACTAGGCTTTTACCCCAAGCAGCAAAAGAAACACAGCTGGGCCGAAACAAAATTCAGGTACCTGCTTGTTGCTTCCCAGGTGTGCTAGATTCCCAGAAAGACATGCTGTCATCCATTCAACCAGAACATAAACAGGCTTAATTAGGACAGGATTGGCAAGAGACCATATTTCTTTTCAGCATGAGCTCTGTTAATGAGCAGCCACTTGAGGACTTTTGAAAAGCTGTTTGTCCACAAGAAATGTTGAAGAAAATACAAGGCAGCTTTTCAGAAGCCTTCTTTTGCTATTAGGTTATTAATAACATTTGCTTCCTGGGTCACTATTTCTCTCCATGGTAAGTGCCTTCAGCCACACTGTTCACTGCAGCTGCAAGAAATACTAGGTCAAAATTGCTCCGTTTGCAGAGCTTTAGCTTTCCTGCCTCTCTCTGGCAAGATAGCAGATTTCAGCTCTTGCCTTCCCTCCCACTGCAGCCTTTTCTGCTCCTTCTTTGAGGTGAAGGAATAAACACTGGGTGGCAAATATCCATCTTTTTAGAAAATTATTAGGCAGTTGAATGGTCTCTAAATCATGCCTGTTACCCCAGAAGGAACATGGACATCTATGCAGAGACTTCAGGATGCCAGGACAATAAATACAATGCTAGGAATTGCATTGTATAAGACAGCAATAAAGATACACTACTATGCTCTTAAAGGAATCAGTGGAGGAATCAGATCCAGATGAGATCTACGTTGTTCTGGATAGCACTGGTCACTCTGTCTCCACAGGATGTTTAAGAAGTGGAGTGTGTTCAGGAAAAAATACAGAGTTTGGAATAAACAGGTTGAATTTTAAAGGTTCTTTTGATATCTGTTAGGTTAATGGTCCTTTATAGTTCTGGCATCTGTCTGGTTGCAAGTTAAAAATGTTTTTCTTTCTAAGGAAAATAAAGAGTGGCCATGATAACAGAAAAGAAGACAACTGGGCATGTCTATTCTCCCTTTCCATTATAAGGAGACCTAAAGGACAACCATTTAGAGAGAGGAGTTTAAAAAACAATTTAAAATAAATTTTTTTCTCTTTTATTCCATTCAAATTACAATGAAACCTCAAGGGGAGGAGGTGGGTACCAGACCAAATCCAAGCAATAAAATAAAAACAAAAGCAATAGGGATGGTTTTTCCCTTTAATAATTAAGAAGTAATCCATCCATATCAATACAGCATAACAAATAGCTGTATTCTGAAAGATTCATCCTGCACAGCCAGTTGCTTTCATTGCAGTCATAGATAATCTGAAGACAGCTCTGCCTAGGCTACCAAGCTTGAGAAATTGCAATAGGTTGTTACATTTTCAAGTTATGGCCTAGAACTTATTCTACCCTGTTCTCAAAAGTGCATTTACTTAGTGACCAGTAGCTGACCATTTGTGATTTTTGTTCGCACCCTTGGGTCTCCTGTAGTTTTGGCATCTGTCAACTTGTACTCACAGAGGTCTCTGTTGCCCTTCTCTGGTCTTCCTCGAGAGCCTTTAACATGTAATTTCTGAATAACACGACAATTGTTTTGTTACTGCAGCTTAGTCTGTCTACAGAAATAACGGTCCATTAGGTGATGCAGATACATGGCAAGACCATTGCTGTGAAAAAAAAGGTGTTTTACAACTCCTGCATTAGTCTGTCACAAGATACTGTTACTGCCAAGAACAAGCAAAGTTAAGACATCAGACCTCTGTACCTAGAGATTTCAGTAATAACAGTATAACTCTGGAAAAACTGCCAAGCAATGCAGAAGCATAATTAACTTCAATGCTTAAACCAAAATCTCCTAGAGACTGGACCTAATGTTGGACTGGGCACATTACCCCATGCTCCCTGAAGCACGTAACAGCAGCCCTGAAAGGTGCCCAGTGCCACTTTCTGACTGTAACTCGGGTCTGGCTCCTTGGGACAGCCGTTGTGCTCTGCGGGTGTCTGCTGGAACAGCTCAGCTGGGGCCTCCTGCCAGGTCCCCCGTTGCTTTGAGGTAGGCAGGGGAAGAGCCAGACTGTGGAGGACACTTGAGTTTAGCCGAAAAGGGACAGCTACAAGGAGGCTTAACCTGTCTGTAAGCAGCTACATGGGAAATTGAAGCTTGTTAATTCTCCCCAGTCTAGCAAGCTGAGTTATAAAAAACATCCATCAGCAGGGAGATGCTAGACACACTAAGATCAAAATAGGAAAAGCACTCTGAAAGTCAGAGCAGCCAGTCATTGGAACAGTTTGTGAAATGGTCAATTCTCCATCCTTGCGTAGAGATTAGAAATTTTCTCCATGAAAACATATTTTGATTCACTCAGCCACTAATTGAGGGTTTTGTGTTACATGGTTAAGACCAGCCAGTTCCAGTGGCTCCTTCCAGGTCTGGGATCCCTGCCTGCTGCTTTGACTCTCTGACTTCTCAGTAAAACTGCGAACACAAAACCCAACTTTGCCAAGTTTCATTTCAGTTCTCCCCTTTAAGAAGCGTGTTTCACTGACTTGGGGTGCTGGCCAGACACAGAAGACTTATTGTTGCGGCCCCTGCTGTGCCTCAGTTAAGCAAGTGTCAGTGAAGAAACGCGAGGTCATTGAAAAGTCGCGGGGGAGGTGCTGGGCCCCCTGCTGTGCTCCAGTTGAGAAAGTGCAGCTGTGGCAAAAAGAATGTGAGCAAAACAGGATACAGACAACCAAATACGGGTATGGGTGGATAGTGTTTTAACCAATCATGTTAGCTATGCATGCGCGTGGACATATGTATGTAACCAATTGCTTTGCTGCTTTGAGCGCGTGATTACATGAACAAGGAATCACTGTCTATATAACTTGTCTCTGAAGTACAATAAAGTGGACTGTGATTTTGCATCATATTGGTGCGTTGAAATCCTTCCCGCTCGCGTGGAACCCCGCAACATCTGGTGACCCCGACGTGATTTCAACTCGGAGCCAGTAATCGTGTTACGGAGGAGCGAGGATCCTACTGCCAGCAATTGCTGCCTTGGGCGCGTGATTACATGAACAAGGAATCGCTGTCTATATAACTTGTCTCTGAAGTACAATAAAGTGGACTGTGATTTTGCATCATATTGGTGCGTTGAAATCCTTCCCGCTCGCGTGGAACCCCGCAACATCTGGTGACCCCGACGTGATTTCAACTCGGAGCCAGTAATCGTGTTACGGAGGAGCGAGGATCCTACTGCCAGCAAAGTGAGAAGCTGGGCGCCCGAAGAAAGGCGGATCGTGCACGGCTGACCGGTGAGTCAGGATATGGCAGGATGGGAAACGCTGTATCAGCGGTAGAGCAAGCAGTGTTAAGTAGCCTCTTGCAACTAGCTGAAAAGACTGGTCATGAGGTTTCGCGAGCAGCCCTGATAGACTTACTCCATTGGTGTAAA